>VZRO01006335.1:0-19554 GCA_013397915.1 Daphoenositta chrysoptera | reverse complement strand
CCCCCCGCGCCCCCCGTGCCAGGGCTGCCGGAGGCACCGGGACCGATCGGATCCATGACAACACCCCAGAGACGCCGACCCCTCTCCAGAAGCCCCCAGCTCCAACTCCGGAGCCCGGCGCGTGTGAGCAGCCCCCAGCCCGTGCCTGCCGGGTTATTTATCTGAGCTTTGATAACACCGCCCTTTCAGTGGTATCAAACAGCCGTCGCTGCCTCTCGCTTCGCATTCCCCTCAATGAGCTGGGAACAAATGAAGTGGGTGCAGAGCTGCCGGCCCTTTGTTCTCCCTCATCTGCTCCACTCATTACTTTGAGGAGCCCTATTTTCCTCTTCTTCACTGCTTTCTTCTCTCGAACAATGGGCTCTGAATGTATTCAAGTAACTCTTTTATCATTCACTTCTGCGGAGATCTTTAAGTTCTCCACCTGAACAGTTGGTATTTCTATTTATGAAAACTTTCTTGCTGACTGCCGAAATTGGGATTTTACTCTTGAAACGACTGGTTAGCTCAATTATGGCCCATTTCGTTCCCCCCATTTAGATTTAATAGCTACAATTTATAAACGCCAGCCTTCCCTCTTGTTGCCTCATCCCCCACACACCGTCAGCAAAGCCAGGAGCCTTCTGATCTCCCTCCGATGAGGATCTGAGGTGGCCAGGCCATTTTTTGTACATTTTTTACCCTACTAAAAGAAAACACAAAACAAATTGAGAAAACCCTCAATGCATTCCCTCCCTTTTCATCATTTTCCCAGCAGCAGACCTCACAAAGTGCTTGATGGGATGCAGGAAAGTCCTCACCAGCCTGGGAGCCCTCGGTTCCCCGGTAATTTAGAGGATGCTCCTTTTCACATGGCTGTTTGTTCTTCCAAGCCTGGCGCAAAATATTAAAAAGCTGAATGGCTTTTTCTTCTCTCATTCACTTCGACAGCTCCTCTGAAGATCGTTCTGCTTCTTGCTGGTTCCTGGAAGTTTTCCCTCACTGGTAATTGCTGTTTGCACTTGTGGCAGTGCCTGAGTACAAAACCTCCTGCCCTGCTTTTGGGATATCAGCATTTGGGCTATCAGCTTTTGGGGTATCTGCTTTTGGGATACCAGCTTTTGGGGTATCAGTTTTTGGAATACCATCTTTTGGGATATCAGTTTTTGGAATACCAGCTTTTGGGATACCAGCTTTTTACGGGCTGTGCTGATGGCAGGTGCTGGGTGCCCTGGGTGCCCTGGGTGGCAGTGACAGTGGGTAATGGGTGCCCTGGGTGACAGTGACAGTGGGTGCTGGGTGCCCTGGGTCCTGGTGACTGGGGGTTCTGGGTGCCCTGCATGCCCAAGGTGGCAGTGGTGGCCCTTGGAGCACCGAGAGGAGCCCCAGGGCTGCTCACAGTGGCTCCTGGACCAGCCCAGCTCCTCAGCTGGAAATAACGTCCCACTTAACTCCAGCCCATCTGTTCTCTCCCTCCTTTGCTAACAGAGCTCGCGTTCCTTACGGTTTATTAATATTTATTTAGTCTGTTTGAAACCTAAGCCTGTTGCAGGAGACTTGGGATACGTCTACAAAGATTGAATCTCCCAGCTCAGGTGCTGCTGCAGCATCAGAGGGCAAACGGGTGTGGCAAGGGGATTCCCCTCGGAGGTGCTGAAACCCAAGTCCCCGGGAGCTGCTCCTGCTCCGAGGTCACACACCCCACCTGTCCCCAGCATTTTCCCAGCTCAGGTCTGCCTCCCACCATCCAATCCCTTCCATTTTTAGGCGTCTGTTCTGGATAAAACCCCAGGTACAGCCGGGTGCTTGTGCCAGGACACAGAGGGAGCAGAGTGGGGCAGGGTGATGAGACCCTGACCCAGAGCAGAGCCTGCCCTGTCCACCCACAGCACCAGGCTCCTTTAGAAAGAGCCTTGCAGTGCCCTGGAAGAGTCAGGGATGGGAAAGGAGATTAATAAAGGAGCTTTTCCACGAGTTTGATAAGCACTAACACGCTGCAGGCTCGCGGTGAGCGGCGCAGACATCGGCTATAACGAGCTGAGCAGCCTCTCAGGAGGCTACAGGAAATCAAGTTTAACATCAATTTTTAACTCTTGCTCTGCATTATTTAATAAGTGGTTTGAAACCTGCCTGGCATCACGAGAGGTTGGAACTCGTTCCTGCGCTGGAAGGAGGAAAAAAAAATATTTTGTTTTGCAATTAGAGGAGCGTCCCCTCGGCAGCGGAGGCGGCATCGATCGGCTCGGCAGCCCGGGGTTTATAAAGAGCCCCCGGCAAAGCTTTTCTGCTCCTTTAATGAGATCCTGCAAAGGTGGAAGATGCAGGAGCTACGCTGAACCAGGGCACCTTGCATCTGTGTCCTTGGCTGGTGCACACACCTGGAGAGGTTTGGAATGGCTGAAAAACGAGTGTTCTGTGCGGTTTGGTGGCCAGAGAACAGGAGCAGCCCTTGCTCTGTGCTTCCCCTTCCCACGCACTGCACCGATCACGCATCCTCCTTAATATTCTTCTGCCAAGCTCTTACAACATCACCCAAAATTGTTCTCTGAATCCTCGCTTCGGGGTGTTTTATCTGTGTTTTTCCCGGCTGGAGGCTCTTCCTGGGATGGAATGCCCGGCTTTTTGCTGGCTGCAGCTCATCATTGCCAAAACCCCGCGTGGAGAGCGCAGCAGTTCACAAAGCTGCTGAGATGACCCCAAAACAAGACGTTTTTGGCAAAGCAGCACCTTCCTGCTGGCTCAGAGCAGGGATGGTGAGAGGAATCACCTGCAGCACCCCCAGGATGGTGGGGTGTCCATGCCTCCCTGTCACCAGGCAGGACACAGGCTCCTCCCCAGCTCCTGTACGTGAAGGGTTTGACTTTTCAAAGATTTCCAAGTATTTCCCAGCTGGAATAAAACTCACCTTTAACGTTTTATGGAGGCATCAAGCCGTTCATGCTTTTCTACCCGTTTTAAGGGAAGCTTTATTAGGTGAGCCCATGGATTTTTCAGTTAAAATAATTGGTGTTTTACACCGTGGGCATCAATACAAATGTAAACACGAGCTGGAACAGCAGCAGTGATGCGTGTCCTGGGTTTGGCTCCCTGGGCTGAGCTGGTCTCGGGTCCTCTAAGGGGTGACAGAGGAGTGTCAGACAGGATTGACCAGCTCTCCATGGATCTTCACCACCAAAGCCCACCCTCTGCTGATCCTGGAGTTCCCCAGTCCCTGCTGGGAGCTGGGACAGGACCTGTGCTGGTGGCAGGAGCTGCTCTGAGCAGAGGGGACAGGGATGGGCACAGCAACAACTCTGGGGTTGGGAGGGCTGAGCAGCTCTTCCATCCTCGGGAAGGAGCTGGAGAAGAGATTCCAGCAGCTTCTGGAAGCACAGTTCCAGTCGGAATGTCACACCAGGACATGGCATTCACAGGTACCGCTGCCTCCCTCCCTACGTGGGCAAGTGAACTCACACCGGGCTCTCTGGCAGAGGGGCAGGGAGGCTCTGTATGCTATTCCATACTTCCTCCTCCATTTAGATGGATTAATTGACCTTTAAAAATGTGCC
Organism: Daphoenositta chrysoptera; assembly: GCA_013397915.1. NCBI lineage: Eukaryota > Metazoa > Chordata > Aves > Passeriformes > Daphoenositta > Daphoenositta chrysoptera. The sequence continues at coordinate 16,027 of VZRO01006335.1, read as the reverse complement.
CAGAAAATAAATGACCTAATAAAATGAATTATCCTCTTCCACAGTGCTCGAAATCCACTGTAACTTGAGAGGAGACTAATGAAACATTGAAAGCATTGAAGAAACGACTAATGAAAGAAATAACCCTAATAAAGAATAATTGATTAGTCATTTGAAAGCACTGCAAAGCGTGGGGTGAAGGCTCAGCTGGGCCACAGGCCCAGGGTGGTGTGGGCTGGCTGGGAGACCCATTTTTCCCCCATTTCTGCTCCTCTGGTGGCAGATGGGAAGGTTGGAGCTGCTGTTGAGGCCCACATGGGACCCAAGTGCCACCAGCATGTGCTCATCCCAAATTATCCTTCCTTGCAAAAAATTAAGGGTTAAAGAAAAGCTGGATGAGACTTCTGGAACTGCTGCCACTTCTTTAATCGTAGTTTCCAAGAATTTAGCAAATTGAACATGGAAGAGGGAAGCTGGCACTGCTGCCACAGCCTCCTTGGGCTGGAGCGAATTTGTGCTCAGTCTTTGGCACCACAGAGCCCTTATCTCACTGAGCTACACCCGTGCCTTAATTTTTACGAGCTCCTCGGCGAGGCTGCTGGAGCAGAACGACAGCAGTATATCCCGGTTCAGTGAGGGGATATTGTTCCCTGGGTGGGAAATAAAGGTGGAAGTGTCCACAGAGAATTTACAGCTGGCGATAAGCAGGGTTTCACCAACAGTCCCTCGGCAAATTCTGTTTATCGTCAGCCTCTCACTGCCCGGAGCTGCGTGCAGGACAGAACAATTCAGTGACACCGCAATTGTCTCCCATCGACCCGCCCGGGACTGCCTGGGAATGCTCCTGCTGCTCCCTCCAGCCTCGCTGGAAAAAGCTGCTCATCCCAAATCTCATCCCCCCGGAGCAGTGGCAGGACCAGGGAGCCTCTCTTTAATGGCACCTCTCATTCTTGGTAACCCAGCTGAGCCAGGGGATGAGGAGCATCTCTGCTGTCCTGACTCCTGTGATGCTGGAGCTCCCCGACACCGCCTTCTCCTTGCACAGGATATTCCAGAATTGTGGGAGGGACGAGTTGGGGAGGGGGCTGCAGACCCTGGGGCTGCAACAGCCCCGTTGCTCCTGGCAGAGCCACCCCTGCAACGCTCCCAGGGCAGAGCACTCAGCGTTCCCAGCACAGGCTGCCAAGGCACGGATGCATATTTACATATTTTTTAAGCAGTCATTAGAAATTCTGCAAAAGAAGGTCCTGATGAAGTGCTCATTAATAATCCCCCGGCCCGCAGGTTGGTGAGGCAGTTGTTTGCACAAGCAGCCATGTTCCCCCATCCCAACAGGATGTTCTCCCATGACGGTGCCATCCATAACTCTGTATTAAAAGTGTCACACGCAGCGTGCTCTCGTTCCTCAAACCCGCGCCTTTTGTTTGTTTATTTGTTCTTCCAGCACAAAACAATTCAACCTCCACAGTTATTTTAAGCAAATCAGGTTTCGCTCGGCGTTTCATTTCCATTTTAAAATATGTCCTTGCAGGAGCTGCGGGAGGTGCGGGCGTTCCCGGCAAATCCATCCATCCTGGTTGAACCGTGTTTGTAAGGGTGTTATTAACACTTGGCAGCCAGAGATGGGCACCACAGGATGCCAGCCCGTTCTCCCACGAGATGCCAAACGGGGCAGAAAGTGGGGGCACGGGGAGCCAAGGAGCAGTGCCCTCACTGGAACACAGCTCCGGACACGGCGCTCATCATCTCCTCAGCCTGATTCTCTCCTTGTCCCAATCACGACTGCCGGATTAGCTGGAGGTGAAAGGAATATTAAAACTTTAATAAAGTCGTCAAGACTGAGCCATGTCTGGGCTCTGTCCTTGTCTGTGTGTTACCTTTGGTTGGGATTGAAGTTTTTATGAAAGATGTTAGATCTGGAGTGAGCATGGAGGAAGAAATCAGGCTGTCCTGTAGTTACTGGTATCCGAAAAGGGAGGTGCAGCAGCACAAGGGAACGCTGTACTGGGGGTGGGAATGCAGCTGGGCCCACCCAGGGGTGCTTCTCTGTGAGGAAAGGCTTTGCTCTCTTGCCCTAAAGTGTCCATTAATCCCTGTAAATCTATACTTTTCATCAGTCAGGGCTTCTGCTGGGAATATCCACGGCCTGTCTGCACGGGGCCCCTGAGGAGTGGCTGCAGAAGGCGTTGGGAAGCAGCTCCAGCTGCTGGATCACTGTCCATAACTTCAGTCCTTGCCATCGATTTTGCTGCTGCCCGTTGGCACATGATGTATCTGGTTAATAAAAGCTAAGTGGGAGCTACTGCTCATTGCACAGAGCCCCAGTGCTGGGATCCCTCAACATCCTCGTGCCCAGCTCCTGACATCTCCAAAGTGCCTCCTCTGGCATCTCCTGCATCCCTCTGGTCACCGTGCCAGTGATGGTGACCCTGGGGTCTCTCACAAGGTGCAGAGATTCCCCAAAGCTGTTATCAGACCTGAAGGTCCTCACAGCCTCTTTGGAACCAAATCCTGTCCTTCCCAGAGGGAACAGAGCACTCCTCGGGCAGGTCAGGGATGTGCTGGCGGGGTTTGGGATGCAGCAGCTCCAGGAGCTCAAGATGCTGAGCCCTGCACCCCAAGGCCCTTCCCTAATTCCCCTCCACATCCCTGTTTGTGCAGCCCTGCCTGTTCCAGGCCAGTGATGAATCACGTGCTGAGTCCCAAATCACAACAAGCAAAAATTGAACCATAGTTCAGAACCAGCACTGAGGTCATGGCCCGAGGTATTGAAGAACTGTCTGTGAGGCACCATAAATCCTGATCTGTGTTTGTTAGGGCTTTGTTAGGAGGGGACCCTCTTGGCTGGGGTGCTGTGGCTTTGCTGCTGCCCATGTGGCTGCTCTGGGCTCCCTGGGAGCAGGAGAATTCCCCGGCCCTTCAGAGCGAGCACCAAGCCCTCTCCACGTGGCCTCAAGTGGAGACTCCTCATATTTCACACAGAAACTCGTCTTAAAATCTCAGCATGACGAGGGCACTTGGCACTAATGGAATGAAAAATGTTTCTGTTAAGCAGAGAAACTGTTAGGACAGCTTGAAGTATTGTGCTCCTCTGTCAACTCCAAAGTGGACCAATTTTCCACGAGGTTCTTATATATATTTGTTCTTAACCTTAAGAATATGATTGCAGGGATAATAATTCAATCCTGCGAGCAGGAGGGAGAGCAAACAGAGAGCTGTCCCGCTGTTTGCCTTGGGAAGGAGGAGCCCAGAGCTGCAGCTGCCTTTGCCCTGGGCATCTCCTGAACACAGAACTGGAGACCTGGAGCAGCCTCTTTGGGGTCTCTGGCTGCAGCCCCCCTTGGCTGGCTCTCTTGGGAGAGATGAGTGTGTTCTCTGGCGTGGAGTGAGTGATGCCATGAGTGTGGGCACAGTGACAGAGCCTCACTAGAAATGAAATGAGATCATCCACCAGGTAGAGCGTAGGTAGGGAGCTCCAATTCATCACGACGGAAACGACATTCCAATGCAAATTTCCCAGCTCTGTTGGCAATTCTTAATTGGCCAGTCTATCAAAACAGGTATCAGAGCTGTTCCATCCCAGGGATGTGATACTTCCCTCCAGCTCTCTGAAGTGGCTTTATGTGTTTTCCAAATTGTTCTTCAGCTTTGAAAAACCTAATGTAGCCTGAACAGCCGGAATGAAGGACTGCAAACAGAGAGCTGGCTCCGTGCAGGATCCAAATCCCTGAGCAGCAGCATCCTGGTGGCTGGGGAGCAATAGCACGGAGCAAGGGTTATAAATTACCCAGGATCTCCTGCTTCTATTTTTTTCCCCCACTTTTTTAGCAAAATGTGAATTTATGAACACGGACTTTGAATTATTACCCCAAAAAGGCACATTAGGTATTTTACAGCATATTTCATGTAGTTTCTCATCTAAAAAAGGCAGACAGGCAGAGGAGTGTAAGAACAAACTGTTCTTCACTAATAAAGTGTCGCCAAAGATAATCGGCAATTTCCTTTCACTGTAGAGCCTGTACAGGGGCTGGATATTTATAGTTCCTTGTCCCAAGCTGGGCCCCTCTGTTCTCCCCCAGCTTCAGCCACCACCAGCCCTCCCAGACCCACTGGCTGCACTTGTAGGGGGAAATTTTCCTTTCTCCCAAGCTTCTCCAGGGTGACAAAAATCTCTATTAAGCCCTTCAGCAGAGCCTAAAGCCTGTGGATCTGCCTGACATTATGATATAGCTCGGAACAGCTCAAAATCCACCCTCGCAAAGTCCACGGGAGTAAGAGGATTAGGAGTGATGGGAAATTAAATGCCAGTTTCTCCAGAAGATGAGCGGAGGAGGCTCTGCTGGTGCCCTCCTGGCCGTGGGCTCGGTGCTGAGAGATGCTGGTTGACAAAAACGCCCTTCCTGGGAGAAGCAGCCAGTGTTGATTCCCTGAACTGCCCCCTCCCTCTCGCCCTTGGGTCTGTCCCAGCTGAGCCTGGCTGGGTTTTGCCTCTCCCGGAGATGTGGCCCTGGCACTTGGCTTTGTCTGCCTGGCCCAAGCTGCTCCTCCAGGATGAAGGGACAAGGTTTGCCTAAAAACATGAGGCTGAGGCAGCAAATGTAAATTGGATGTGTCCGTCTGCCATGAACTACTTGACCTGGAGAAGAGTTATGGTGGCTTTGGGAGCTCTTGGGGAGAGGAGAAACATTGGGCAGATTGGTTGGAGCAAATGCTAACGAGGATTTATGGGGTCTGCTGGTGGCAAGAGTTTATCTGGGCTCCTGCAAAGTGCTCCTGAGAGAGGGGTATGGATGTGTAACTCAACGGGATGGCAGAGGCCCCCAGAAGTGTCGCTCAGCTCAGCCTGGACACGAGCACTGAACTGGCCACACAAGAAATTAATGAAGGCACAAGACTCCACGGTGGCTTCTCCACTGGAGAGCCGCTCATTTTGGGGTTCTTTGGAGCACACAGGCACCAACTGGGCTGGCTACAGCTGCCAGCACTGGCGTTTCCTTCTGCTCCTCCGAATCACGGCCGCTGGAATCCGCCTCCCCATATGTGGCAGCTTCCCAAAACTGTGCAATCAAACAAGCGGCTGGAAACGAAGCAGGAGAAGGGGCAGCTCTGCTGTGGATGTGGGAAAGGAAACAAATGTTTTCATATAAAGGGAGTTTACACTGCGTATAAATCTGAATGCCAGAAGCTTAATACATTGTGGGCAGAAGCTGCTCCATCATTCCAGGGCTATTAAATTTTTTAATCAAACGCTTTAGCTATTAAACTGCTGGGGGTTGGCAAAGGCTGGCTCTTCCTGCAGGTTAAACCCACCACAGTCCAAACAAACACAAAATGAATTCCAGGTGCCAAAGGAGTGGAGGAGACAATATAAGAGTAATATTTCCTGAGGCCTGGCTGGTCCCATCCCACCTGCTGGGAGGTGACCTGAGGTTTGGAGGCCTGGCTGTCTGTCCAAAGCCACCCAGGGAGATGTGGCAGACCTCTGTGAGGACTGGGACTCCCCCACCCTGCCCTGCTCTGCCTCCTCCCAGCACCCCAGACCCCACCTGGGCACTCTGGAGGGGGATGCTGACCACGCCTGTGACCCAAGTGTCACATCTGGGAGGTCTCACACCAGGAGGACAAGAGCTTCTCCTGGACTGTCACAGCCCAGGGGAGGAGCTGCTGCTGCGGGTGGCTGCTCTCATCCTCAGCCCTGCCCTCGGCAGCTGTGCTGCACAGCTGGATGCCCTGCTAGCCCAAACCAAAAGGTGCCTGTGGAAGTCCAGCAGAGCTCCAGCAAGGCTGGTGCCACAGGGAAGCCCGTGCTGAGCCCGGCTGTCTCAGAGCTCTGCCTCGCTCGTCCATCACTGCTGAGGAGCTGAGAGCAGGGCACTGACACGTTGTCACGGAAAGAACCAACACCAAGGAAGCAGTGGGAGGAAAATATCTGCAGCCTGGTGGTTAAAGCTGGTTTTAAGAATACAGAGAAAATTCGTGGCGGGTGAGAAATGTAGAAGTTCACCTTGATTAAGTCGCCTGAAACACGGTGGGTTGCTGCACTCCTGCTCTGGCAGCTGGGCTGGTCATTACTCCTCATGACACTGCCCACGTTTCCTGAGCTGCAAAGATGCTGGGAACAGCTCTCCCACCTTGAGATCTGCCAGCCTGGCCTCTCTGCTGTGTGGCCGAGGCAGGAGCGTGCCCGTCATCTCAGTGTCTTCTCTCCCAAAATAACCCGCAACTGATGGCACAGCGAAGTTTCAGGGAAGGAGGCAGCAGGTAATTATGAATTCCTGCCTGGACCTCGGCTTCTTGCCTCACATACCGATACCCTTGTAGGTTTTCCCTCAGGCAGAACTGTAGTTTTGGATTTGCTCTTTATCCCTCTAAATGCATAATCCACCACGAACCCCGCTGGTCCCTTGCAGCTCATCCCGACAAGGCAGCCCTGCATGTGCCTAATAACCCATTCTTTTAAAAAACATTCGATTTTATCCCTTCTAATTGTTTTTCCCTGCGATCTTGAGGGAAAAAAAAACCATGTAAAGCTGCCAGCTTTCAAGCCTAAGGAGCTGGATCTTCGAGCTCTTTGAGTTCAGGAGGGAGGTTGTGCAGGTGTTGGATGGGTGGGTGGACAGATGGATGGACATGGACAGAGCTGACCTGTGGGGCACGCTGGCCTTGCCCCATCTCCTGATGTTTCCAGGGGCTCTAAGCCTGGCTGGGTGCCCCAGCAGCCCTGGCACAGCTGGTGAGGTGCAGCAAAGACACATCTGGAGGTCACTGGTGATGGCCAAAGTCACTTGCTCACCACAGCTGCAGGTGACCAGGGCTGGCATTCACCCACCAGAGCCAGCTGCACTTCACTCCCATCAGATCCCCACCTTTTTTTTCCTTGATGACCCCAAAATACATGTCACTCTGTGTCTTTTCATACAAACCAAAAAAAAAAAAAACCACCAAACTTTTTGTCCTGGATTTCCAGGCGCTGAAATAAGTCTGGAAAAGATTAAACCTCATTTCAAGGTCTCCTGGGTGGAGGAGTTGCTTTCTCTGCCCTGAACCTTTCTGCTGTTAAGTTTTAAGTCGTGATCCTGTGAGCCCAACCCTCTTCTTGGCCACGCTGGAGAGTCCTGCAGGTGCTGTCACATCCTGATGGTGCCACCACCTTCCCATCCAAACCCCATCCCCTGTCCCTGCCCCTTTGGCGCTGCCGTGTTCATCGCTTTCATTACATCCTGTACAATTGAGCTTAGAAAACATAGAATGTTATCAAATTAGAATAACAGCCAAGAAAAGACGGAGGCACTTAGGTGGGAAATGGAAGTGTGAGCGTTGCGGAGCACAGACAGGCCCTGCAGGAAATTGAGCTGGGTTTCAATCACTGTAATGACACCTCGTCCAGCCACGCAGGGAGAGCAGGAGCTGGGGAGGGGAGCAGTCACAGAATAAAGACCAGCTCTGAAAAACGGCCCTTGGTTTTGGGCAGCAGGAGGGATTACCTGGGCAATGTGGGCAAGGGAGTTGAGGGTCTGGGACTGCGAGCAGCTTTCCTTGTCCTTCCTCTGGCATGCACAGACCTTGCCAGGGCTCAGCACCCCTGAAAGAAAGGTTGCTCAAGCATCAATGTTTTACCATTCATGGGGTGTTCACAAGAAATTAATGAAGGCACAAGATTCCACGGTGGCTTCTCCACTGGAGAGCCGCTCATTTTGGGGTTCTTTGGAGCACACAGGCACCAACTGGGCTGGCTGCAGCTGCCAGCACTGGCGTTTCCTTCTGCTCCTCCGAATCACGGCCTCCTCATATGTGGCAGCTTCCCAAAACCGTGCAGTTCAACAAGTGGCTGGAAGGAGCATGGACCACCTTCAGAACCAGCCAATTCCTGCAGGAGGTGTCTCGGGAACCCTGAGATGAGTGAGAGCAGAGATGGAGGCTGTGTGCTCATCCCTGCAGCGGGAACATCCAGCGGGCTTCGGGATCACGGAGCTCTTGTGTCTGCAGGAGGGGTGATGCCCTCAGCTCTGGGGGCTCCGTGGGGGAAGGTCCAGAACAGCTCGAGCTGGTGTCACCGTGGCACAGGTGACACTGGCTGCTGTGTATGGCTCAGGAACACAGGGCACTGTGTACTCAGTGTGTGCAAGGAGGGCAGTGTGATTTCTGCTTATCGGAGATCTCTGGCCGAGCTGAGGTGATACACGTGGCTTTAGGGACAGGGGAGTATTTTTCTTTTAAATAACAGCACCTACATGTTTAATTTAGGTTGCACAATAACCATAAACCCTAGAAAGCAATTCTTCCTTTTAATAATTCATCTCCTCAAGTTTTACTGTGATTGATCAAAGATATTAAATTTAATAAGAGAATTTATCAAGGTTATCTGATGTCAAAATAAAAGAGCGCCAGGGCTGTGTTCCCTGGCCGGGGGACGCTGTGTGTTTGTGCGTGTCCACGTTGTACATCCAGGCATCACATGGCAGAGAGGGAAAACTGAGGTCATGCTGCTGGGAGAATCCTTCAGGAATGTGCTCTGGCTCCAGTTTGTCACCCAGTTCCCATTGCAGGGGCTGAGCCATGTCCCCTCGGGCTGCAGGCTCCGGTCCTGGTGTTGTTTTTGCATCAAATCTGGACCCCTGCACGGTGCCACCGACCTGCAGGTGCGGAAGGTGCCTGCAAATCCATCAAGGAAAGGAATATCTCAGGAAAGGACAGGGAGAAAGGGCTGGCAGTGCTGGGGACGCTGGCAGGGACAAGGGCAGCAAGGAGCAGTCAGGAGCTCACTCAGGGCAGAGCCAGAGCCCGAGCTCTCCCCTGGCACCCAGAACTGGACGGGGAGGGGAGCAGGAGCAGAAATCAGGATCCCTAATTAACGTCCCCAAGCACTGGCGTTGACACCAGGAGTTTGCATCCATCACCCAGCGCTGGTGGTGATTAACACCATTTTGCCTTCAGTGCTGTAGGTGTGACTCGATTACGGAAGGGAAACCCCGCGAGTTTAATGCAGTTATCAATCTGAATTACATCGGGCATTTTTAATCACGTAGCTCCTTCCAGGAGCCTTTCCACGCTGGCTTTGACATCATCATCCTTCCTGTTCTTCTAAAAACAACCCAACAGGAAGAAACAAGCAGAGCCCGTGCTCGCCTGCACACAGCTCTGCTCCCACCACCAGCCCAAGGCAGGACGTGACACCAGCAATGTCCCCAAGCTGGGCAGAGTCACTCCTTGCCGTGCTCCTGCCTGCACACTCAGCCCTGACCAATAATTATTCTGGTCATGAAGAGGCCAAATTACATTTTATATTTCTTGTTAATGCTTCATCCTTTCCTTGAGCTGAAGGATAAGCTCCCTTTATGAACGAGGTTCAAGACCCATCAAGAATTGTTCAGACAGGTCAAGCGGGAGCTGATGTATTCAAATAATAACTGTAAAAATGTCCATTATCTGTAAATTAAAGCCAGGATGGCCACAACTCCTCTCACCCCTCTGCTCAGGAGCAATTCTGTTTTGGAAAGTCACATCTTCCAGCCCAGGAATAAAAAAACCCCTTAATTCGCCTTGCTACAATATTGAATTACCATTACACCTCGGAATAAATAAAGAATGTGGTTTCTGGAAATTCCCATAGATCACCATAAAATGCCTCATTATTGGCGATGTGGCTTATGACAGGGGCTATTAACAGGGAATGGAATCCATAATGAGAGGGAGTGCAGGGAACAGGCTGTGATGGGAACCCCACGGAGAAAGGTGGGTTTTAGGGGCAGGCAGGGGTGGGTGGGTGGGTGCCTGGGGGTGCCCTGCTCTGCCACCCTGCACCCTCCAGTCACTGGAACCCCACAGAGAGCACCACCCATTGCTGGCAAGTGCCAGGTGAGAGCAGGCTCTGGGGGAAGCTGCTTTTCCAGATGCAGGAGGGGGAATCTGGAGGGACCCCCTGGGCACCTTTGCCAGCTCACCCAGACAAAGCCAGAGCGTGGCCCAAAGCTTCCCAGATGTAGGATGTTCTCCAAGGAAGTAGCCCTGCGGGCCACGGAGGTGGAATCATTCATTTCAAAGACTAAAGTACATTCTGCTAATCAAGATTACAAAGAGCAGGGAAAAAGAAGCCAGCAACAACTCTGTCCTCTAAGTGCTGAATTTGCCCTTGGACACAAAGAACAAATTGATAATTATTGTTCTAATTCTTCTCCCTGAAGGCCTGGCTAGAGAATCAAGCCTTTGAGCTTTCTGGAGACTGAATACCCCAGTTTATAATTTGCTGCTTTCCAAAGCACATTGTCCTGCTTGCTCCAACCTCGGCTCCATCAGCTCCTGCTAAGGGGTCACACAGAGCCCCTTCTAATTTTTTCTGTGTTATAATGAGTGAATAAACCCAGCTGGTGATCTAGAGCGTGTGGAGATGAGTGGTGAGCACAAAACCCACCCCAGCAGCAGGAGAGGAGCAGGACACTGGTGACACCAGGGAAGGGCTGACCTCAGCGTGTCACCAACAGGCAACATTCCTGCTCCATTCCTTAAAAATCTCACTTTGAGAGTCATTCCCAGACCCACCACCCTTGGGGAGGGGGGAACTGGGCTCAGAAAGCCCACCCAGCCCAGAGGGGCTGGTCATTCCCTGGGTGCTAACAGCACCTCAGGGTGCTTGGCCCTTGTGTGGCACTCAACTCCCTTCCCCTGCCCAGGACACTTCTTACACCAGCAAAGGGAAGTGCTGCTGAAACGTGTTTGCTTTTCATGTTAAAAGAGAGGCTCCAAAGTGTGAATTAAGACTGGCTTAAAACACCACAAACACAAACGCTGAGGTGGCAAAGCACCCATGGCTGAGCGACGGCGAGGACAGCCCCATCCATCTCCAGGCTCAGCCCCTAAAACCCGATCGGGGGTGTTAAAAGACAGCGGATTTGAATGATATGCAGAGTCCAATATTATTTAAAACCTCATAAGTCAGTAACAACGCTTTAAAATCCTTCCTAAATCTTGCCGGCAGCCGGGGCAGGTTGGTTTGAGTGTGGGAGAGGATGAGCTGTGTTTGCTGTGCTGTGCACAGGGGTGGAAGGGAGCAGAGAGCGTGGTCAGTGCCTGGTAGCACCAGGGTGGGGAAGAGAGAGAGATCTGAGATGCTGGGGAGAGCTCCAGCTCCGTGTGGGACGGGCTGTGCTGGCGCTGGCAGCGGGTGCCAACCTGCGGTGGTGACGTGTCCTTGGCACCCTCTGGCACAAAAGTGTCCAGCTGGGTGCTCCCACGGGCTGTGCCCGTGCCCTTGTGCCAAACCACGGACTCACAGGCACAAACTCATTTCCCTCTGGGCTCCGGAGCGCTGGCACCGCCGGGCCCGTCACCGCGGTGCCGGCTATTTATAGGATATCGAGGATATTTATAGGATATCGAGGATATTTATAGGATATCGAGGATATTTATAGGATGTCAAGCCTCTCAGTGACAAGGGACAACGTCTGGGGATGGAAACAATACGAGTGCATTTTGTGGCCTCCCCGGCAGCCGAGGGGGACTGAGGGCAGCAGCTCCTCCTTCGGGCGCTGCGGTGTTGGCGAGGATTGGCACGCGTGGCACAGGACGCGGCACGGAGCCAGGCGGCTGTCAGGATCCTCGCTCGTCACAACGTGGGCTGGAGATGGGAGATCTGTTTTTCCTGGTTAATAAGGTTTATTTTTGTTCTGAATGAATAATACATGATTAGTGTCAAAATAAATTACAGTCCTTCCATTATAAACCACTTCGCTGTTCTGTGTCTTCTCCTCTCCCTGTCTTTCTGTTTCTTTCAACTATCTTTCTTTCTCTTTGGCTTCTTCTCTCTCTTTAAAGCTCCCTCTTCCTCTTGTCACCGTCACACCATTCATTTCACAGCAGCAGAACAGAATATAAATGCACTGCCTTAGGGCTCGTCGAAGTTAAGTGCGTGTTGTGTGAGGAAGCGCTGATTGGCCTAAATTATGTAAGAGCAACCCGAAGCGGCTGGGAATTCACTCCTTTGATAGAAACAATAACAATTTCAAGATTTAAATGCCTGCGTTTTCCAGCTGCACCGGGGTCCCAGGCAGAGGGAGGGAGCAGGGCTGGGTGCTCTCTCCCGCAGGGAGCGTGCCCAAGGGTTGCTCCCCCAGGGTTGGAAGTTCAGGCGCACATGCAGCTCTGATGGCATCCTTGAAGCACCCCTGGATCTGCCCTTTGACAGAATAATGGGATCACAGAATGGTTGGGGTTGGAAAGGGCCTTAAAGGTCATCCTACCCCCTGCCATGGCAGGGATACCTTCCACTGTCCCAGGGTGCTCCAAGCCCATCCAGCCTGGCCTTGGACACTTCCAGGGGTGGGACCGCCACAGCTTCTCTGGGCAGCCTGTGCCAGGGTCTCACCCCCCTCACAGGGAAGAATTTCTTCCATTTCTTCCCCTCCTTCTGTGACTCCTGTGACTCCAGGCTCCTGTACATGGCGTCTCCCCATCCTTCCTGTAGGCTCCCACCTGGCATCACCTGCCCATGCACCGTGACCACCGAGGCAGGAGGGAGCTGCTGCCTCTCCCCTGGCACAGCCAGGGCATGGCAGGCTTCAACCAGAGTCTGATCACTCGAGCAGCTCCCAGATGTATCATTTACCAGAGGATATTCCATTGCAGACTCCTTGCTAAGGTGCCTGGAGCAGGTGACTCAGGTACTGCAGGCTCTGAGGTGGGATTGCTGCATTTCCTGCCTGTCACTGAAGAGCCAAGTGGCCGTATTTTTCTTTATTCCATCATTCCAAAAAAAAAGCAGCTTCATAAAATATTTATATTTCTAAAAATAATTGATTTCCTTTTAAGATCCTTGAAGTGAAATCTTAGGGTGGTGTAAGAGCTGTCCGGGTCACATTCCAAAGAGAACAAACCATAATGAAACTGCTGGCACAGCCACTTCAGAGGGAGGACCGACGGCTTTATTTAATTACTTTATACAATCCAGGCTCTACTTCTCTGCCTCAAACAACGAGAAAGGATCAGAATCTCTGCAAGGACCCACAGCTCAAGGCTGCTGTGGTTCCTGATTGAGCTGCTGAGGCACATGGGGCTTCAGCAGTTTGGGGAGGGTGGGAGAAGGGGGAAAGGCAGCTTAGGAATTTGGGAGTCTGAGGGGATCTGGGAACCTCCGTCCAGCCAGGGGGAGCAATGAGGTGGGAACACCCATGTGTTAACTTGCTCCAGCAAAACAAAAAAAAAAAAGAAAAAAAAGATGGTTCCATTTGGCTGCTCTGAAGTTTCTTCAAGTTTTCTCAGTTTTCCCACCTTTGGGCTCTGACTGACACATGGCCGGGCAGCAGGTGCTGATCACAGCTTCTGTGAGAGCAGCACAGCACACAAACACTGCATTACAGAGATTTTCTCTGCCAAGGGTGGGCTTGCACAGGTTGGCCTCACCTCGCTTTGCCCACGCCAACCTGCCCAGAACAGCCCTGTCCCAGTGAGGGCAATCCCCTGCCTGCTCTGTGTGGAAAACTGTGGGATTCATAAATAAAATGGGATGGGAGCAGGCTCACTGTGAGGCTGAGGCCTCGCTCTCCATCATTTCACCATGAACTTCCTTTCACCTACAGGTTTTCCAAACAAACACACACTCGCACCCCAGGGCAGCCGCCCTTGGATTTTTGTTCTCCATAAAATGAGGCACACTGCGACCTTTCCCTAAGGGGAAAGACAATCTCAGTTTGATAAATTCCTGGGAACAATGCGCATCTCATTCCGGTTTATTACACTTGTCAGAAGGTTACAGAAACGCTCGCTCAGATTATGGTGCTTAACCCACTGCCAGCCCCAGCCATAAATCCCAGCCGGTACCTGGGGCAGGGTTTGGGCATCACGTGGATCTCTGGAGTGCTGGGAAGCCAGAGCCAGTGGGTCAGAAACCCACGACTGCTTTAACCTCACTCATCCCAATAAATCTCCTTTAGGGCATCAGGATACCAGAGCTGACTGGTTTTTTACGGGCATGGTATTTCTGCCTTCCTGAGGTACAAACCCAGCCAGGGAAACATCTCCCGGGTTGATTTGTGCCAACAGCTGAGTCATTTAACTGGTGGGATTTATACAGGCAGGGACAAATTGGACACCTGTGCTGAGAAAGCGGAGCTCGAGCCAAAATAAAAATCAGCCCCCGATTGTTCGGAGGTGGCTCCGCTATTATCCATCAAGGGCATTGTCTTCAGGGAGACAATTCCTGCTCTGAGCTCGTCCCCACATCGTCTGTCACAAATTCGCGTCCATTGTTCGGGATGACGACATGTACATAATAATCCTGTAAATTCCAGCGTGTTTCAGCTTTGCTGTTTAAGCACCAGCAGCCGGTGAGGGATGAAGGTTTAACACACGGGTGTTATCTAACGTAAAGCTCTTGCTGCCGTGGAATTGGGAGGCAGATGGTTCCCAAGCTGTGGACTCGGCTGTGCTCCTGGATGGCTCTTTTGGAGGATGGCTGAGCTGGGGTGTTGGGCAGGAGATGAAAGGTGCCAATGACTGAGTGCTGCTCGAAAAAACTAAAATATGATGGCAGAGAGTGGTGGCCACCGGCCGATTTCCCCTGCAGCAGCAGAATGGGCTGAGCAGGCTGGAGGATGCTGTGTAGGGCAGGAGGTTCTGGTGCCAGGTGAGTCGGGGTCTCTGGGGTCTTGTACTTCCAACCCACTGTGGCTCCAGCCTGGGCTCCCCACACCAGGGCTCCTCGCTTCCCTTTTAATCAAACTTCAAACTCAGGGTAACGACTTAAAAATCCGCAAAGGAAGCAGCCAAGGGAGACATAAGGGCTTGTTTGATCTTTTTCTGAAAGGAGAGTAGGAATCAATTCCTGACAGAAAATGCATAAGGACAGTGCTGGAAGGAAAAGCCAGGACAGAGCTGGGACCAGTCACATGTGGTGGGTTTGTGCTCCCAGGACACGTTTGGCACCTCGAGGGCAGCAGCCAAGCGGGTGCTGTGACCAGGCAGTGAGGTCAGCACTCATTTCTCCTCGGGTTCCATGTGCAGGCAGGGAGAGCTGTGAGGATGAGGCCAAGTCCCCCTGCTGGGGTGGGGGCCCTACCCGCTGGCATGGCCATGCCACAGCCTTCCCAAAGCTGCTTCAGCAGGAGCTGGGGCTGTGTGGAGGAGGAGGGGAAGGAACAGGAGGAGGAGAAGGAGGAGGAGAAGTTGGAAGAAGGTTAAAGCCCCAGAAATGTTGATTCTCGCTGGCACACGGGTGCTGCAAGGAAGCAGCGCCAGCCCCCCCGGCAGTCCTGAACACACATCCCCTGGGACATCCTCGCCGGCGCTCCCATCTCCACCAGCACGAGCCTCCAGTGCTGCCTGGGGTGGTGCTTTTCAGTGCCAGGATTTAGAAGAATGAAATCTAAAAGCTGGCAAGAGACGTGAAGGGAAGTCGCTGCCTCCAACAATAACGGCGTATTTCAGTAGCTGAATTGAGTGCGACCCTTCCTATGCAGCAGGTCAGCAAACAAAGCAGGGGATTAATTGCTGCTGTCGATACATATCTCAGCAGCATCCAAACATTTATAACTGTGAGTTAGTGCTGTGGTCACGCTGCTGGAGCTGGAGTGTCCAGGCCTGGCACCGGCGGCTTCTCCCGCTGCTCTCAGGGACGTCGTCTGGGTCACTCCACTCTGCTTCCAGCCCCGTGCTGCACAGTGCTCTGGGCTACTTCCAGAGCCAGACATGCTCAAAACAGGGTTTCCCCAAGCTGTTTTTGGCCCTAGATAGTCCTCCCTGCTCACTGCACGCCCACAGCCCACAGCACCTCGGTGGCTGTCCCCATGTCACCCTGCTAATGACAAGGCTTTCAGAAGGGGGTGGCTAATAATCTCAGCACACTGTTTCTCACGTTCTCCTCGGCTGGCAAACTCTGCCAGCAGCCTCAGCTGCTACGTCAGAAGCAGAAAAAGAGCAGAGATGGCTCAGCTGTGTGCTCCGAGTGGAGCTGCGGGCTGGGGAACAAGGACACTCGGGAGAGCGCGGAGGGGAGCCGGGGGCTGAGCCGGCAGAGCCGGGCTCTGCTCCACTGGCAGCCCATCCCCATCCCATCCCATCC
>VZRO01006334.1:25962-48888 GCA_013397915.1 Daphoenositta chrysoptera | reverse complement strand
GTGTCCTAGAGCATCAAATGTATGTTAAAAATCAGGATAAATTTTAAAAAATTATTTCATTCCATAGTAACAGAAAAAGACTCTCTTTAGAAATTTTGAATAGCATATTTTGAAATTACACTTTTGAAATATTTTGTTTCAGTGAGGAGCATATAATTTATGACACATCATTAGACATAGAAATTATTTTGATTTTTTTTTACTATAAGACATTATATAAGTATGCTTAAAATAGGAAGGCAAAATAAACAAAGTCAAATCAATTAAATAAATCTTCTTGACCTGCTAATTTCAAATGCTTAATGATCTGTTGAAATGCAAAAGGAAGTTTATATTTCAGTTTTTCTATTAGTTTACCTTAGATACAAAGGTAGAGTAGTAATATAAATTTATATGAAATCTAGCTGTTATCACATATTTCGCACGAAAACACAAAGACCATTACAATGGTCTGTCAGAAAACAGCTGTGGTAATTTAGTTTTGTCAAGTAAAAGCCACGCTGCATCGTTTTGGGAGGCAGACTCTCATTTGTTTCCTACAGCCCCTTGGGACATAAAATATGATAATGGAGTAGGTAGTTAATTACTTTTGCATGCATTTCTGTTGTATGAATTCATGGTGGTTTCTATTAAAGGTTCTGTGTCAATAAATCATGCCAAATGAGTCTCTCTTCAGGAAGGCACTTTTGCAAATGCTAAAGCCTTATTGAGGTTCTATAGCACACCAAAACTGGAAAAAAAGGAATGCCCAGTGAACGAGAATAAAAATATGGATAAGAACACTTATTCAAGGAGATGTACTTTTGGCATGATTAATCACCAGAAGCTTTTGTAACTTTAGTCAGTGGATTGACAAATAAACTGTAATTTAGTAAAAGTACCTTTTTAAAAAAAGTTCTTCAGTTCTCCAAATAATAATCTCATGTTTGATAGTTGATTTTTTTCTCATATAATTCATTGAATTGTATATTTGGGAAACTGTCCCTGTAGTACTTCTTAATGCTACAAATAAGCATAGTTGTAAAGATCTGGGAAAGGGTAATTTATGGTCTCTCTCCATAATGATACGCTGGGGTATAATTTTCTTCTTTTTTGTTTGAGATATAAAACATACTCACTATTAAGAACTTTATTTTTCAAGATTTGTCATATAAAACACACACTAAATTAGTTTAAAAGTATACATGCACTGAACAGTTGGGGTTTTTTTCTAGATACTTGTTGATCCTGATATATGTTTTTAATTGAGTGAATTGAAGAGAATCATAT
The DNA here is from genome assembly GCA_013397915.1 of Daphoenositta chrysoptera. Taxonomy (NCBI): domain Eukaryota; kingdom Metazoa; phylum Chordata; class Aves; order Passeriformes; genus Daphoenositta; species Daphoenositta chrysoptera. Next base: position 47,619 of record VZRO01006334.1, on the reverse strand, counting down.
TTTTTCTTACTGTGTAAAATTTCATGTAATTTAGGTGTCAATAATTAGTAGGAGATAGGTCTGTATCAATTTCAGAATACCCTGGTCACATTTTTGAAAAGAAGTAGTAAAAATTGTGGGTTTTTTTTACAGTGCATTTTCAATGGTTTTTAAGGTAGGTCTGCTCTTTTATTCTTTGCTTCTGTGCAAGGGTGATCCATCAACTGGTATCAGTCTCAGAAAACATAGAGTTCTTTTCCTGTAGACACTGAATATATTGTATCATCAGATATGACTTTTTTACAATCATCAGGTATGATTTTTCAACATGTTTAAAGCATGATTACATAATCAATAACCTGTTCTGCTTTTAAGGATAATTCTTAAAGTGGCTTAGTGTTAGGTTTTATCTCAAGCCATACCGCAGAACGAAAGATGTAAAGAAGAAAAGACGTGAAGAATGAAGGTTATTGCCACCTACTCGGAACATTTTTATAAATTCTATGAAACAGTGCTTTAGAACATTAGTCAGCATTAAAATATAATCATCACACACACCTGATTTCTACAGGATCTGGATTCATAAAGTAACATCCTAATTTCTTTGAAGTCAGTTGCAAAATTCTCATTAACTGTCCTTAAAATATTCCCACTAGTAAGGTCAGGATGTAGGAGCCAAAACTGAAATGAGTTACCACTGAGCATTGTGTTTATTAGCAAGTGCAACATTTGAAATTATCCTTCTCTTCAATGTGAGGATATTTTTCCATTTATATGATTTTGTTAGTCTGCTTTGTGTGTTTAGAATTCAAACTCTTGAGGACAGAAATTAGTTTAGGAATATTTTGTACAGTCTCTTAACAAAAGGGCTGGTGATTTCAATTTGAGCATCTGGGTGCTATCAGAATGTAATGGTTTCATAATAATTGCATGCAAAACAGCTAGGAGGAAAATTGCGTACAGAAAAGCATATGGAATATGATAATACAGGCTGCCACCTACGCCTGCTTTTCTTCGTAATGGCTGTTGAAAAAGACTGAGCACCTTTGTTAAGCATTTCAAAGACGGAACAGTGACAGGTGCTATACAGAATTCAAGAGCTATTGTTTAAACTTAAGCAATATTGACTAAAACTCTGATTTCACCCTAGGAAGCCAGTTAATTATAGCTGAGGCTTTATTCAAAAGCTGACATGACATAGCTGACAGAATTACCGAGGAAACCGAGTTAGTCATTGACATCAATGACATAAAGTACCCTGATGCTTCTTACCTCATATGAGGGAAGAGTTACAAATTGCTGGTATGGTTGATGATGCACAGTGATTAATGACATATACAGTGCATTTACTATGGAAAAAATGAAAGAAGATTCAGATCTAATTTATATGTATTTGACAGTCTCAAGGCTTTCACAGATGATGGTGCTGTCCTGAATGGAAATAGGAAATTAAATGAAAATTGAATGCTTACATCCTTTTCTGCAAGGTGGGCCTGAAGTAATACAGGCATGGGAGGTTGTTTGCTGCATTTTGATAAATTTTAAAGTTGTTTTTCCTTTTTTTAAATGTTTTAGAAATGAATATTTTTTTCTACTCTATAAAGAGGTGAAAACTAAATGCAAAGGGAAATACAATGTGTTTGCATTTCTTGAAAGATTGGGAGGCAAAAGAATTCTGGTTCTCATAGAAGGTATTTTATCTAACCTCCTGTCCCTCTAAGTCAAGAGTATTTGGATGCTATTGTTTCAGAAAATACAAAATGAGTTGAAGTCTCATAACAGAAAGTCATATACCTAAAATTAAAGTTCTTATAACAGGAAAACAGATAGGACAGGAAAAGGTTAAAGAATTGATATGTAAAGAAACAGATATTACAGGTGAGGAGAATACATGGCTACATTCAAAACTGGTAGACTAGCTAAGCCTGACAAAGTAATTAAGAACAGAAGGTTCCCAATCCTCAAAAGAAAATGGATTGCTAAACTCCAAGTAGTCCTGTGCCTTATATTTCCAGAACACAATTACTAGTTCAGCATCAAAACAATTGGTTGTTTAAGAAAAGCAAATCCCCTATAACTCCCTGTAGTGTTGCCTTATTACTTGCCCACTTTCAAGACATGCAGGCTTACTCTCCTGGGCTTTGAACCCACATCTCCTGTTTATGGGAATGAACACTAATGCTGAGTAAATGACATTCTGGGACAAGGCTGAGTACTCCTCTGTTCTTCATGAGGAAACTGGTTCTTTCTGCACAGATCAAGTAAATTTAAGAACTAGCAAGAAACCCACACCTAGTAATCGGGGTTTTTACCTGAAGAAGCAGACTAGGAGTTCCATGTTCCCATTCTGGTGAATGCTTAATATATTAATTTAATACTTAATCTACTGGACAATTGGAAGACCAATGTGTTTATACAAGAGTCTCCATTGGGTTTTCTGTCCTCAGAGAAAAAGGACTGTTTGTTAAACTCACATATGGAAATCAGGATCTCCTACAGGACTTTCTAATGTTTATTTCAGCAAGACATCATCATATGGATGTGGTCTTGGTCAGCTTTTGGAGCCAGATCTGTACAGCAGATATTGGCTCAGATAATCCCATTGTATCTAGGAGATCTACCCTCAGTAAGTTCCCAGACTATTATCCCAGCAGCAGTGAGAGTCAAGCAAGTCCAAGTTGCGTCTTTTGCTCCTTGGGTTAAAAAAATATTTGGCAGAGCCCCATAACATATGGCCCTGCTCAGAAACTCCTACTGAGAGAAAGGTGGGGAGACAAGCAGACAATTTCGTTTACAGGCTTCTCTTCTCAACTTCCCACGGCACTCTGCAGACTCCCTGTGCTCTTTGCATAACTACAGGTCTGAAAAGGTGCCAAAGCTTCTGGTGCATTTTACAAATTGGCATCAAGATAGACTCTGCTGCCATCCAGACAAATTATGCCCTAGTCCAACATCATCATCAAAGGGCTTGGTAGTCAACGCTGGGGATGTTTTTTCTTATCTCATCCTCAGTGGGAAATCAATAGAAACAACAGTGTTAGTAAACACTAGAGCCTAAAAGTTGTCAAAAATTGTAATAGTTTTTATTTTTTAATTTTGTAGACCCTTAAGTACAGCATAAAATCTTGGCTACAAAATAGGTCTTATGATTCACTGATTAATTTTATTTAGGATTATATCCCTGTGGAGAAGTTAGTGTGTGGCCAGACTGTGCTAATAATTACTTACTTTGAACATTACCTCACATTCAACAGGTACACAAAGCAATATTTATGAATGTAGACAGGAAATGGCTAGTGGAACAGTATCCAAAAATGTTTCAGAGTGTTTTGAAGGTTTTAGATTCTGTTAAATTTATTAATATTAAGGAAAATGCTACTATACTGATCATTACATCAGAGCTGAGATAATAAAATATATCTGAGATTTGAGAAATGTTCAATCTAATTGATATGAAGAAAGTATCCAAACAAACTTTATTAAACTGGGCAAGAGCAACCCTAACTAAGGTAAAATAATGAAAATTGGAGGCAAATGTAATAAAAACCAGATAGTATTTATTTACTATCAGATTTAACGTCTTATTGTGAATATTCCTGAAAGTATAAAATTTAAGTGATGCATTAAAATCAGAATAAATGTGCTCCTGACAGTAAAACTGCAGGTAGTAAATTTATCAGTGATACAAAAGTATAACTATCCTGGAAGAGCAACAGTCATAACCTCCTTTCATAGTCCTTGCATTGTTTGCACACATCTTTAAATACAGACTTTGTAAAATATTATCTTAGTTTAAAATCCATTTATGGTTTTAAGACAACTTTTGCTACTGGTACTGTTTACAGTTTGCCTCATTTTACTGTTACTCTTGCATTTCATTATTTGTTTTTGCAGTTTTCAGTCATTGATGTCTAACACTCATTTTGTTGGTGGGTCAGGAAAGAAGAATTGATATACAGCAGATATTCTTAGGAAATCATGTTCAGCTATCTCAGCAATACTTCCCCCCTCCGCCCCCCCCCACCATTATATGGTGTTCTCTCTCTTTGGTGTCGTAATATGAGTACATTAGTCTTAAGTCAGATGTTTCCCACACACCATTCTGGGTATGTGATATCTCTGTGAGCTGGTGTGCTGAATATTTACAAAATAAATAGAATTCACTTTGCTAAACCCTGAAAATTGTAATGACAAATACTCTAGATATTATCCCATTTATTTCCTCTTTTAATAGAAAAAAATTCAAGCAGAATTTCCTGAGATATCAGTCTTGAGAGAAGGCTGCAAATAGCTTTTCCTTAACATCCATTACTTTAAAAGAAAAAGAGATGTATGTTGTATTGATTGATATATACTCCTGTTCTATAAACCTGGAAGAAATGTTGCAGGAAATTATTTTTTCCGTAGAGACTTTTAAAAAAGACTTTCATAAAAAGAAACATTTTCATGACTTAATACCCATTATAGGTATTGGCTCTTTCCATGTTTAAGACAGTAATTTCCTTAATGGAAACAGTTACTTCACAGAAAATTGACTAATTTTCAAGGAGTTTAGGTTAGAAATTCACATATGCAGGATTTTCAGGAATTATGACTAGGTTAAGCACTCACATCCTATCTAAAAGAATAGTTCTTTGCTTAGTTTAATAGCATGATGATCCATTTTTAATTTTAAAGGATAATCCTTATTTCCCTTTCTTTCTGAAATGAAAGAGAAAGTGGCTGAATAAGGTCACTGTGAAGGAAGATGAGGTATATATGTTATCATTTAACTCAAGTTCATTTTCAGTGGAAGGACAGCAGTAATTCCACTTATTTTGTCAGCACCTGGACAAGGGCCTTTCCCAAACCCTGTGGAAGATTTTGTGGAATCCATGTAGTGCAGGTAGCTCATAGTGCAGTTGCAGTACCAGCTGCAGATTGAGCCCTGGGTGGCAGGAGCAAAACTGCTGCCTCTTTGCACAACAAAGGGCACAGGGACCTGTGGGCCAGCCTGGTGACTGGACACGCAGAGACACAGAAGGAGCTGGGGACCCCCAGATTTTCCTGTGCTTACACCGTGAGGGTATAAAAGCTGAGGGGTTTGTTTGTTTGGGGTCCCTTCTTGAAGGCATTCAGCTTGAGCTGTTATTTTGTTATTGAACTGAGATAAAATTATTTCAGGGGTAGAGAAATTTGAGACTCTGCTATGGGAAACCTGGGGCTGAGCTGGTGAGGAACCCTGGTGTGACTGTGTGAGCGTGGGGGTGTAGCTGGGAAGGGGGCTTGGTCCCAGCTCGGGTGGTGCCAGGGTGACTGTGCCAGAGTGGCTCCTGGATGGTCGGACAGAGAGCTTTCCTTAGTACTGTCTGGGCAGGCTCAGCATTCTTTGAGTACAGGAGTCTCCGGTATTTTTGGGACTCACCCACAGTGTGCTACTGATGTGCTCAGTGTCGCTGAAAGTCATGTAGAGCAAAGGCTTTAGACACCTGTGGTAGAACTCGCTCAAGGAATGGATTCTCTGTTTGCCTAGGGTAAGGAATGTAAACGCAGGTGATAAATCAGGGTCACTGCTTGAAAACCAAAGATCTCGTCTGGAGCAAAGCAAGAAACACAAAATGAATAGCTTATGCTCATGTTGTCAGCACAATAAAAAAATTGATGAAGAGTACTTAAGCTGAATTTTTTTAAAAAAAACATGTTTTTTCAGTAATTTGTCTTATATCCTCTGTATAGATCAGAAGTGTGACAGTAAGGTCATATAATTCCGTTAACAAAACTATTTCCGAATGTACTAGGGTTGACTAGGATGGACTTAACTTCCTTTACAACTACTTGTAAGGTGCTCTGCTTTAGATTAGTGGCTAAAATAGTGTTGACTCCGGAAAAAAATCTTAGCAGATCTTCTTAGGAAATAACACTTAAAACATCCTTGTTTTGATTATGACTGAAAGTCATCCTATATCTATATGTTGGTCTATTTTTCTGTGGCAAAGGCCTTGTGTTATCACTAAGAATATAACAGATTCTTTTTCAGGAAAAAAAAAAGAAAATTTGGTCCCATAAAAAGTATGCTTTTCTATATGTCTATTCACTTCAGATCACGGACCTACCCATGTGTAAAAAAATGCACTTTTTATTTCCAAGAAGTGCAAATACATTACATTAAGAAAAGTAGTTCTCCAGTCCCATGGTTTGAGCTTTGATAATGTATCCTTTGAGAGTAATGAAAAAACCTTAATCTTTTGGGACTCAACAAATTAATATAAGAAAATAGAAAAGAAAATTCTTGTATACAGCACATTCAGTAATTAATAAGTCACACTGTGTGTCAAGGAAGTCATAATTGGTTCAAAAGTTTTGAATCATCTTATCCATCTGCCAAAGCATTACAAGAGTAAGTATTCTAACAGTTTCTGGAACCTGTCCTTACCAAACATTTGTCTTTCCATCTGCAATTAGATTTTTTAGGAAGTAATTTTCTTAATTAAGAAAATACTCATTTTTCAACATCAGATGATAAAATGCAGAAGATAAAAGCTGTTTTGATTCTTTTATTAAAATTTGGAAGCAATTCACTTGATAGTTTAGAAAGATAAACACAAAATGTGTAAAGTCTCTTTTATATGAAAGAAACCAGTGTGAATATATGTTTGAGGAATCATATGTGGTTGTCGTGGGTTGGAGCTGAAATTAATTGACAGTTTCCCAATCCAAAGGCGCTTTTCCGATTTTGCATATTTAAACCTGCTGGAGGCACAGGAACAGCCTCTTTGAATTCAGCGTGCAGCTAGAAGGACGGGGGTTGAGGGGGAAGCTCTGGGCCCAGCCCTGGGAAGCCGGGCTGAGCCCCCTCCCCCAAATGCCAGGGCAAGGGTCCCTGGCATGCTGTGGGCCCCTCCCCCAAAGCTGCAAGCAGCCAAAGAGCAATCGGGGGCTGCAGGGCCGAGATCCCCAAGCAGCTCCCAAGAATNAACTGACCCTTTTGCAAAAAACGTGGTACAGAACTGTAATACCATAAACTGTTCTTTTATCCATTTAAAGGACATGGGGGAGGGAATTGAGAACACCCCATGTTTGGATGTTCAGTGCAATGGACTGTCTCTGAACGGACAGACTATTGCGGTGGCAGTTTAGAAACCACGTGGAAGCAGAGAGGAGACCTCTTTCTTTTCCCTTGAGTTTGGAAACACTTTTTAAGAACTCTAATATTGACCAGGAATTCCATCTTTGTTACCCTCCTCTCTCTCTTCTGAGAAGCCTGTGAGGAGGCTGAATATCCCCAGTGTGATAGGGGATGGGGGAGGGGGGTGGTGCTGGCAAAGAAAGGAAAGTGGTTTTTTTTTTCTTTTTACTTTCTTAGTGCTCCTTTTTCTTTTAATCCTACCTAGTAACAATAAACTATCTTTATACTCTTTGAAGTTTTTGAGCCTGCTTTGTCGTTTCTCCTAATTCATATCTCACAAAAACAAATAAGTGAACTAAACCACTAGAGTGGTATATTGTATTGAATTCAAATCTTATTCTCTTTATTCCTTGAGCAAAAATTCCATTTACTTGATAAGCTAAATACAGAACCAATATTAATGCTTTTTTTTTCCTACAAAACACCTGGATTGATTGCAGAAAACAATGCAGTACTGACTTGGTTAAACTTGGATTTTCTTTTAAATTTAATTACTTGAACTGGCTTTCACGCAAATGTGCAGTAACCCAGTCTTAAAAGTATTTTAATATATGCTTCCAGATCTGCATCCAAAGGAGTAAAAGTGCTAGAAGAGTGGGAGTTTGAAAGAGGATTTGGTAAGGGGAAATCAGCTGAACCCGGGTGAAAATAAAACTTGATAATAACTTTTTATTTTTGAAAAGCTAGTGATTATCCTCACAGATTATGAAATCTAGAATAGCCTAATTATTTTGAGTAGTATGCCTAGTGATATTAAAATGTCTCACTCCATATTTTTGTTCAAATAATAATTAAAAAAATTTCAATCCAGACATAAAGATGAGAAAATTCAGGATGTAACAATAATGCTCTGCTCCTGGCCATGTGGACTTGTGATAAGACTCTTGTTCTCTTTATGGAAGTTGACAGACCTCTATATCCACTCCCCACACCCCACCAAAAAAAAAAAAAATTTTTCATTCTTGTAAGTGTTTCACTTCTTACCAGGTTTTGAACTATACATTGCAGTGGCCTAGAATAATTTCATGAATTCTTCCAAACTCTTGCTTTAAAGGTGTTGATGATTAAAACAACACATAATGTTGTTTTCAGTAATGAACAGCAGTAATGCATTAAAAAGTCTTTAATGCAGATGAATAATAACCTTTCTAGTTAAGGCATATGTAAAATTTCTTAATCTAAACCCAGTACTCTGAAAGTTTAGTAAAACGGAACGCATATTTTAAAATTTCCATTTTTTTCATTTACTTCTGCTCTTTGATCTTTTCAGGTATCTAAACCTTTCATTTAGGAAGCTATTCTACTTGAACTGTAAAATGTTTCTTTTTTAATTAATATTCTGCGTTATAGATTCAGTGAAGGACTCCCAAGATTAATGCTGGCTAATACATGATTTGTAGTTCTGGCTTTAAAGTTGTGTTTATGTGTTTGGAATCATCTTGAAGACAAAAGAATGGATTATTATTCTTGGCTGTCACATGAAAACAAAGAATGGCACCGTTTTATAAAAACAATCTCATTAATCCCACAGCCAAGTTAACTCTTAGTAAACTTTCACAAAACACATAAAAATCGCAAGATATTTAGAAGGTTTTAATGACATTATTAACAATTGCTTATTTATTCACGAGTCAATTAATACAGACAAATGTGGCCCTTCTCTCAATTTCTTATTCTTTAATGATACCAGTTTCAGCCAGTCACTGGAAAATGTGTATTTCTCTAAAATGCAAGATTAGAAATCAATGTAGTTCTCTGTAAGTTAGGATGAATCTGACCTTCCACAGTTTGGAGTAAAAGAATTTGTGAAAAAACCAAGAAAACCAAACAAATCAACTAAAACCAAACCCAGAAATACCTCAGTGTTTTGATTGCTGTCTACAACATCAACATAATGCAGACAGCACAGATTCGTGCTGATTTCCTTCTGCTGTTTGGTGATAAGATGCAAAGGAAAGGCTTAAATATGTCAGGGAGATTTCAGGCTGGATGTTAGGAAGAAGTTCTTCACTGAGACAGTGGTGAAGCATTGGAACAAGTTCCTCAGGGAAGTGGTCATGGCACCAAATGAGCATTCAATAAATGTCTACATGATGGTCTTAGCTATGAGGTTTAACTTTCTCTGTGTGCAGTCTGGAGCTGCACTCTGATCTTCATGGGTTATTTCCAATTCCGGTTCTTTTATGACTGTATTCTGTATTTCAGGTTTAGTCATTACCAGGCATTACTATACATATTTTCACGATTCCAATTGAGTTCAACAAAATTTTTTCCTTGGAACTTCCTCATCTCTTGTTCGTAAAAAAATGTTTTATCATAGTATAATTCACAAAAAAAATATGCATGGATAGGTAAAATTAAAAGGACTGTGCGAAGTTTATTTCGAGATAGCAATGAAAGTGGGAAGAGACTTTTTAACTCCTTCTACTTTAAATTTGCTGTGTTAAACTCTGTCACTTCATTATCTGGACACCTTCTGTGGTGTTCTCTCACTCATCAAAGTGACTAAAACATGTCTTAGAATCTGTCTTGTATCTTTTCCCTAAGTGAAAAAACTATAGTTGAAATTTTTTTGTGTGTGTTTTGGGCGTGAGTGTATTGGTTTTTGTTTGGATTCTTTTTTGTTTGCCTCTTTATTTTGTATTATTTTTCCCCCCTGACATTCACCACAATTTCTGTTAAACAACAATTTCTATAAAGAGAAAAATTCAAAGAAACATACTTCACACCTGGCGCAGCCAGACTGAGGTTTCATAACCCTTTTTATCTAAGAGAGTATGTCTTGCAGTACTAGATGACTCTTTTATATACCTGTGATATAAATATACCTGTGATATATTTATATACCTATGATATATATTTTATAACCAATAAACCTGTGCTGCCTTTGACTGTGAGGTTCTTTTAGGAAGAAAAGAGGGGAAAGGCAGTACAGTGGGAGAACTGAGTGATGGGAAGAAGGGTAATCCTGATGGAGATAGTGGAGAAAATGCTACAATCTTCAAGGATTTAGAGAACAAGTAGGCATGAAGTCATTGTATTTTCAGAACAAAAGTTTGGAGGAGGGGGAAGTTCAATTTTCAAAGCTCCCTTCTACAGAAAATTTAGGAAGTCTTAAAAATGTTATGATAGTGTTATCACCATCATCATCATCAGTACCTTGCTGTAATGAGAAATTTGCTCTCTCTTTCTTCTCTTTATCCAAGTCCAGACTTCGGGATGTTTGTTATGAAAACACTTAGCAGAGTAATGTCTATCTGAGTGGAGGCGGAAAGGATTCCATTCCTAATTGTGTTTCTCCTTTGGGTGACTTTCAATGGAAAAGTTTTTCTAGTGATGTCACAGAAAGTACTGATGCAAGAAGTACAAAAAACTTCAGACCTTCATTGTTATAAAAAGCTTTCAGAAAGTAGCTGGGAAAGAGATAACAGACAAAACTTCAAAACGTGTGGCAGAAGTAAGTATCATAAATGTGTGAAGAACTTTAAATTGTACATTCTCTTAGAAATATGTCCTTCAGAGTAAAAAATTCATAATGTAAGTGTGGCTTGTAATAAAATTGTATTTAAATTTTAGATGAGGAACACATGAATATGAATGAAAATTCTTTACTAGTAGAGTAATATTCAGTGTTGACAATGGTAATCTAGTTTTAATGCATAAGATTTATTCTTATATTAGGTCAGTTTCCATAGTCAACTAAAAGATTGTTAAAGTTACTTTTACACGGTTTTGTTCAGAAAATAGACATTTTTTTAGCTTTGATCAGATATTTTATTAACTTTTCAGACTGTTTGGAAAAGTATGTAAGTAAACTTGCTGGGTTGAATGGAGAAAACAGCAATTTATGTATATTTTAGATACATGTTTTAACCTGATTAGCTTTAAAAATATGTGTTATGCTTATCCTCCTGTATCTTGGAAAATGTAATCAGGTCAAATTCTTTAATTTTTTTGGTTTTGTTTTTAGATGTATTTGGTCTAAGTTCTAAGTAACATATATAGCTAATGTAAGGAAAATAGTTCAAAAAGAATGATACACATTTTGCAGGTGAAAAAGCAGTATAACTGAATATAATATACTAGTTCGTATGTAGAGAAAATTGCTTTTTGGTGTATGCAAAATAATTACTTTTTGGAAAGATCATGATGTTTAAAAGTTCTGTTAAAGGATGTATTGGCACATTTAAGTTTATTTAGAAGTTAGGAGTAATCACCCGGTGGAAAATATTAAATTTTACAGAATTTTCCTTTTCCTGTTTTAAGAGCTTTAGAAATAACATCAGATCTGACAAGTATTTTGCTTCCATTTTTTTTTTCATTTTTTAAAAGAAAGAACCTAAAAGTCAAGGTGAGTAGTTTAAAAACAAAACAGCAGTCTGTAAAAGCAGTACAAAGAGGTTCATTTAAAGGGTATGTTTCCATAGTACAGCTATTGAGAGTATATCAAAGACAGGCTGCATTTCTCATATCAATTTAGAGGATATATTTTACAGAATTATCATTTCCCAGTGACTCAGGGCTAATTCCTCAACAGCTCTTTTGCTTTACAGTAAAAATCTTAACGCTGAGTAGTTCTTATATTTAGAGTGCTGTGCAAGTAGTACTTTTTCTAGACTCACTTCTAATCCCATAAATTCACTATTGCTCATCATTTTGATGCTCATGTGAAAAGGAACAAGAACCTCATGTGCATTCTGGACATTTAAAGTATCTATGAGCTGACTGTAAGTGATAGAAATGTATATTAAAATTCTGTGAAACTGGTTTTTAAAGCTAGGAATTACATTTTTCCAGTATACTTGTATTCAGTATTCATGGCTATTCCTGTAACTCAATGCAAAACAATTCTATTTTCAATAGAATCAGAATGGAACCACTGATTTTGAAGGTGTATAAGTTTCTTCTCTTTTTAAACAATGAAACAAAAAAGTTTAATAAAAATCATTATTTTTAATACTACAAAAATTATTAATGTTTTTATTAGTGTTCTTTACTGTATTTTTGCTGTGAAGACTTATTAAAAATATGCATTCATGGATGATAAAATGGAAAATTAATTTCACTTGTCTATGTTATGCAGGTTGTAGGAGAATGATGGTTTATTCAGATAGTGGTCAAAGAAAACTATGTGTTAAGGAGAAGTTTAATTACTGATTTTACAATTTTGTTAGTTTTAAAATCCTTAGCATGAGTTTTATTAATCTGTGATCTGTGCCAGGAAATCATACAGAGGTTTTTTTTTTCTAAAAGCCCTGGAAGGAAATGGTGGGTTTTTATTGGAATTCCAAGGTCAAGAGAATCATTCCTCTTTATTGCATTTTTCCCCTAAGAACAGCTTAGGAGGAGCTGCAAGCACCTCTGTCATCTCTAGAGCTTTAATACAGCTGTTTGTTTCAGGTAGTTAATATGTAGTGCATTGTATGCTTTCTGTAAATTGATTTTTATAGTAAGTGTTCGGAAAATGTGTCAGTAAAAGTACTAGTATTGATAATGACAATTATTTATCAATTTACACATAGAGTTACCTTGTTCTTATTTAGGACCTTGATGATTGCTAAATGACTTTAGCATTTTTGAAATACTAAGCAAACTTTTTTCATAAATAGGTTGTCTGAGGACTTTAAAGGATCTGTTCACAATTAAGTTTTTAGGAAGGTGATTGATTCCCTCTCTCTGAATCAAAGTTGAAGAAGTAAGTTGGCTGGCATTCCATTTTTTTAGAGGGAACCTCTAACATGAGTAAGTTAAAGTATTAAGGAATCCACAGAGGGCTTCACTTTACCTTAGGAAAGTATATTTTAGAATTACCTGTTGCATTGATAAACACGTTGATAAACTGTCACACAATAAAAATCTTTTTCACTTAAAGGGCAGTCAGGAATTCATTGTAGTGGCGATAACTCCATCTTCAAGTCAGGACAGCCATGGAAGACAATTTAACAGAATCAGTTATGTTCTTTCTTCTGATAGAAATTATAGCTCTGGAAGGTGTTGACAAAACAAACTATAGATTTGACTACAAAATTGCTTGAAGCAACAGAAATATGGATGCATCTCTTTCTTTTTTTGCTATTTTCATTGTTTTTCTGAGGTGGTTGTTAGCTTAAAGAGTATTTATGTTGTCTGAAATATTTTGTAACTCACACAAAGAGGATGTCCTGGTGACTCACTTTTGAACTCTACCACTAGATAGAATGAGTTTGGTATTGGCTTTTATTGAGTGAATTCTTCTCTCCATCCATCCTTTCAATCTGAGGTCTTTTGGAAGTCCTGTTGTCTCTACATTCTGAAATCTTAATAAAGGGGTTATTGGATAGAGGATATTTTTAAGCTGTGCTTGTCTTAAAGAAAATAGTTTCCATTAACTGTTCCAAACTGCATTCTTTAGACTTTTAATGATGCCAGTCACACATGTATTTTCTGCCAAAAAAAAAAAAGAGGCAAAAGAGACTTGATAATCTGGGCACTGATGCTTTAATGAGACAATTCTCTGTAATCATGCAAATAACTCTTTGGCTGCCTATTTTGGATGAAGTAGTTTGTTCTCCACCTGCTAAAATGGTAAGCCGGCATGGCACAAGAAAGGAATTCTTCCTACTTTGTGTCACCACCATTCAGCGGAAATACCATGTCACTGGTGTTTGCATTTTGCTTTACTGATACTCAGTGGTCTTTTTATCAGCTAAGCTTTCTGCTGCAACAAAAATGCCTATCAGAACATTCGCTTTTTTTCAAAGATAAGCTAATACTAACATAAGAATATAAAATTACTGACTCTCTTTGATGTGTCTCAGAGCAGCAATTATAATTGTTCTAGTTTAATAGTCAAATCGTAGAGGAGACTGAATCCCTTAGGATTCCACACTTACGAGGAATATCTTAAACCATGTTGTACATTGAATTTTCATTATAATCTATATCATAAGACTAAAATTTTCTGGGCTCTATACATTAGCTTTCAAGAAATACCTGCAAGATTTTATTTTAGTCAACACTTCCACAACAGGACATATATGTAATGCCATTCTGCTAGTAAGTTTAGCTTTTCCTATTTCAGACAGTTTTTGCTAATGTAGAAAATATATATATATATGTTCAGCTGTAGGGGTCTTTTGCTAACACTGCTTAGCTATGATTATGGATTGATATGAGCTGTGCTACATTCACTTCTATGTTTTGTTTTCTTAATTAATCAAGACTTGTTCATTAGAAATTACTGATAACTTTGGAGAGCTATTCTTTTCTAATCCAAAACATTTACTTAAATGATTTTACTTAATTAGCACCTCTGTCACTATCCCAGTTAGAGAATATTTTTGAAAGCTATAGGCATACCAAATACATATCCGCAATAATCAGCAAAACACAGCATGACATCTTTTGTTTTGCGCTCTAATAACCATCTTTACTTTCAGACTAAGCAGACCCTGATTAAAAACCTGAAGCTTACTTATATTTCAAACAGTTTACTCCAAGTTTATCTTAGCACTTCCACTGCAGTTACAAACTTGGGAGTGTGTTCCTGGAGGACTGTTGCCATCTCCCCCTAGGGGTAGTGGTGCCTGCTGGAGTGCTGCTTTGCTGCCTTCTGTCTATCGTCTCTCTAGCCTGCTGTGCAGACCAGCAATCTGTAGAGTAGGCAACAAGCTGTGACAGCCATTTACTGTCCTGGTGCTGCTTCAGTTCTGTCTTATTTTTTTGGAATAATGGAACTACTGTCCAAGAAAATAGAGATTTTTAGCCTATTCTCACTTCAGAAGGGTGAGTGTTATTTTGGCCAGGCTGCTAGGAAGCCTCATAAGCAGCCTAAGTATGTACTGCAGCTAAAATAAGCACTTATTAGTTTAGTCCCACCTCTGTGCCATCAGTTTCTTTTGTTGGCACAAGATTTTGCACAGCTCCGTGTGGAAATGAGTTAGGCCAAGAATTCCCGGTTAAAGTTAACACAATCAAGAAAACAAACTGAAATAGTTACTTTAAAATCCAGCTGATAGGTCAGGCCTGATAATACATACAAATGCTGTGATCAGAGCCTTTCCAAAGAAGAATTATTCAGTACCATCCATCATATGTATTTTTAAGATGAGACCTTGTTAGGATGCCAGGTCTCATATGATAGATTGCTCAGACCCTAAGTAGTGTTCGTGAAATGAATGATAAGCATCCAGTGGATGTCAAATCTATTAAACATTAAAGGGTATATTATATTAAAGGGAATATTCAGAACCAGATTTAAAGAACAGATTTTAGGAGAACCATAAACACTGAACAACCTGTTTTAATGTTAATTCATGTACATTGTTCTTCTCTGAAATCCCATTCACAAGGGGAAAACAACCTTCTAGTACCTAAGGGGAAGAAACATTAAAAGCCTTGGAGCACTTCACAGGTTAATTGTTTGGAGCATTTCCACTGTAGTTCCATTATTTATTCCTTGTGAATCAAAAAATGTGTCTTAACAGATGTGTTTCCTTCTTTGTAGTATTTTCAACACTGAAACACAAGCCAGATATTTGGTCATATACAAATATGTATTTTTTAATAAAGAAAAGTTTTTGTAAAAATTTTAGATCTAATTTTACAAGAGAATACTCCTTGTACTGTCCAGACCTGAGTCCAACGTCAGTTAATATTCAACTCTATATAAGGTAGATACCCTATGTTTACCTCATATAGAGTGTACCCAAACCAATGAATAGTTTATACATGTCATGCACCAAATAAATAATTCACCAGATTTCTTAGACTGTCACCTTTTACTGTGCTGTTTGTGTTGTACATATCACAGTGGGGTGGGTTCTCCATGCTGTTTATAGTAATGAGAAAGATGGAATGAGAAAAAGGCATAATTTGGTATTTTCCAGACACAATATGGAGTTACCTGAAAAGATTTTAATGCCCCCATTTACATTGGCTGCTCTGCGCCATCACAGAGAAGAAGTAAGATGGCCACTGAATACATGTTTTGATTTACAAAGTCCTATGAGGAGTTTATAATAATTTACACCTCAGCTGTCTTATATCCAGCCAGGTCTAAGCTATAAGGGCCTGTTTCAAAGCAGCAGATTTATGTTTCTTGAATGCACATATGACAGAAAGAAACTCTGACCATGTATTTGGTTGAATTATTCCTCTTGTCATCTCCAGGCTTTTTCATTAACAAATGGTCTTCAAGACAGGAATTGCTGTTAATTTCTTCTGACTCACAGAATCACAGAATATTCTGAGTGGGAGGGGACACATAAGGATTATCAAGTCCAGCTCTTAAGTGAACAGCCCATACAGGGATCAAAACCACAACCTTGGCATCACTAGCACCCTGCTCTAACCAGCTGAGCTCATCTCAGGGCTGAGTGACTCATGTGGGTGATGACAGGAACAGGGGCTGAAAAAGTCTTGATCACCCATGTTCTCTGAAGTGAGGAAGATATTCAGACATGAATTACGTGGTTATGCCCTTCTCACTTAAGTTTTTCAAAGAATTGCTGGTAAATTATTATTTTAATAATTTGTTTATATCGCAACCAAATGAGTATCATATTTTGGTTTTTTAAATAGCTGCAAGTTTCTCTGTATAAAAATAGTATTCCCTAATCAAGAGACTTGTGTCATTCAAAATTCTCAAGCCTGAAATGTCTCTTTGTTTTTCCAAAAGGCTGAAATTATTAATAGAATCTATTGACATGATTTTGTGATTTGCTGGACCAACATTACTGAAATTTTCTTTCAGTAAAGATTTTATTTTTGGAGATGCTGATTAATTCACTTGTTATAATGTCTGTATTTCAGTGAAACAGGTTTTCAAATGGCTTTCATTACTTTATTCATCATCTGAGAACGAAGATGGCAGAAAGAGTCACTATTTTTCAAGACTGAAGAGAAACCACTGATGTTGTTCAGCTGGTGATGTTGGGATCGATTACATATCATTAAATTGTCTTTTTAAAATGAAAGATACTAATGCTATTTTAGATACTATCCTGAATTTCTGCCTCATTTGAGTTTTCAACATTAGTTAATGCCACCTAGGCACACACTGACAGGTAGTGCTAGGAGGTAAGGAGACTTGTTAATATTTCCCAGATACTGATGTGCCTTGACTAAAAGTTTTACCACCTTTCTTTCAAGTTTACAACTGGTAAAAAGCTCAGACTGCCAAAATTACTGGGAGTTCTTTGACATCATCAGTGATTAATTGCTGATTCTACAGGATTGTGCACTCATGTGATTTTGAAAAGTTTCACCTTCAATTTAGTGTCACAACAATATGGTGACTAATTTAAATGAATTTACCAAGCTGCACCATGGACACCTACTGTATCGCAGCATCATTCCAAGAGCTGGCACAAAGTGCTTCTGGGCAGTTGACTTATACTACCAGCCTTTCCTAAGTGAGTTATTTCAGTGTGACCAGACAACTGCTGGCATCTCAGATAAGAATAGGAACATCTCAAATGGCCTTTCAAAAACAGTACATCTGCAGAAAAGCCCTATAGCTACCTCATTGCTTTTTCAGACCATTTAATTCCTAATCTTTTTAAGAAGAAAAAGTTCATCATAGAAATTTACTTGGGAAGAGCTATAACATTGGAGACAGTAAAAATGTAATTCACTAGTGGTTCTCTACAACTTTCCCTTCCAGAAAAAATTGTGAGGTGGCTCAATTAATCCTGCCTCTCCAGGGTGCTGGTGCTTGCCATTTGCAGTTTCTCACAGTACAAAGTTTACTTTTTTCGTTTTCATTAACCCTTATATAAAGATAACAAAGAAAAGCACCTCTGATGACCAATCATGTATTTGACTTGTTACTGGGCTTAGGATTTCTGGTAGAAAATGCTTTGATTCTTATTTTGTTGTTCTTGTTTGTTGTGATGTGCTTTTTTGAACAACAAATGAAATATGTCATTTGGATGCAGATTGTAATAAAGTCCAGATTAACTTTATATACCTGTGTTTGGATTCAGCAAAACTCCTCTGGGAAGCTGTGAAATTGAATGCAAAAGGGAGAGAATTGAAGCTGCCTAATGCTGTGATCTCCTCTCTGTAAAGATAGTATCTTGCTCTGTAACATCCCGCTACTCCTTGTCTCCTCCTGAGCTAGAACAAGGCAGTGGGAGAAAGCTGCACACAGCAGGTGAGGTGAGGCAAAGGTGAGGTGAAAAGAGCAGGGCATGCTCCTGATGCAACCAGCAGCTCCGTCCACTTTTTAGTATTTCGGAGCAGCCTAAGAATTCACGAGGTGAATTTTTCATTACCGCTCATAAAATGTCGCTGACTTCTAGGTTGGCAGAATGAGTGGTCAATATACCAGTTCCAAAAAGTACTATATGTGCTGTTTCCCTTCCCTCATCTCTTAGTTGACTATGCAGACACAGAAATGAAATAAATGTGGTTCTGAGTGCATGCAGAGTTACCTATGCCATGCTCTTGTAGAATTTGAGCATTATGGATTGAATTCTATACCGTTACTCAGCTTTTTTTAAAATACAGAAACTCAGCTGTGATAAAATTGGAAACCTTCATTTAATAATCTTGGTTTTTTCTGCGACAGTTTTTCAGTGCCTGAGGAACTACTCAGGGAGCCACATATGTAAAAATTTTTAGCTTTGACATGACATAACTGAGGAATGAACACCAATTCATATATAAATTTGGTTTGAAATTCTCAGAAAAACATAATCCAGTAGGAAATGTATTGGTAGGAATTTTGCCATAGAATCATAGAATAGCCTGGGGTGAAAGGGGCCTTAAAGACCATCTAGTTTCAAGCCCCATGCTGTGGGCAGGGACAACTTTTAGAAGACCAGAGCTCAGAGCTCCATCCAACAAGGTCTTAAACACTTGCAGGGATGGGGCATCCAGAACTTTTCTGGGCTACCTGTTTCTGTGCCTCATCACCCTCACAAGAAAGAATTTATTCCTCATATCTTATCTAAATCTACTCTTTTTGTTTGAAGCCATTCCTCGTCTTTTAACTATGTGCTCTTGTAAAAAGTCCTTCTCCATCTTTCCTACCGTATTCATCATCATGTAACATTTAAAATTCACAGCATTGACCACAACTCTCATTATAAGATGTGACATTTCGTGTTTGTACACATAATAAATTACTGGTGTATGTTTCAATTGTGAAAATGACTGTGATTTTTCATGACTGGCTGTTCTCTCTCCTGCTGCTTAAGTGTGCACCAGTGTGGGAGAAGTGTAATTAGGAAATTACTAAATCTTAGTTGGCAAACTATATTTCTGAAGCAATCAACACTTTATAAAGCAGAGTAATTTAATATAGAAACCCAAAACTCAGTGTGAGACCTGTCAGTAGTGGTTTTGTCTCAAACTGCTGACTCTTGGTGCAGACAATGAAATCTAAAGATTAGATACCTGGGTTATCTTCTCTGCTGGTTTACTTTATAGCTTTAAATTATTACTGGTTTTGTCCTCCTCTTCTGAATAAATGAAGATGTGTATCATCTTTTCTTTCTCACAGTCTGGTGCTACAGACTTTCATTTTTATAGCAGATTTAGAGTGGGCTATTTCTAGTGCCTCGTTATCAGCAACATTTTTTGCTGGTTTTTGAATCAGAGACAGCTGCTTGCACTGTCGACCTGAGAGCTGTCTTTAAAATCATACATCCTTGACATATATAATTAACTAGCTTGGAGGAAAATGGTTGACTGAAAGCTGCACAGGCTCAGGGAAAAAGTCCATTACCTGGCACATACTCAACCTAATTGACCTAACAAAGCAGGAGAAATGAATCGTGCTTTCCAGCTGCTTCTCCTGCTGTCTGTGTCTCTCCTTTTAATCGGTTTAATGTTTTCAGTTTTCCCACTCAGGTGTCAAATACCTTTCTGCTGAAGGTCTTTCTGCATTTTTTTTTTGACAGTATGTAATTGTCCACCAGGAAAGAAGGACAAGAGGACCAGCTTTCAGTAGGTGGAAAATAGATAGAGGAGTTTCAGCAATGGTGTTGACAATGGATCTGCAGAAGTGTATGTAGCAGATGACATTCTTAGAAAGGGAAAAAAACCCCTAAATTATTTAGATGGACAAATATCACTTCAAGTTATATTAGGCATCCGAATTGGGGGTTTATTGACTGAAAATCACCAATAATACGAATTTATTTCAATTCAAATATTAATCTGTGTTTTGAAAACCATGGGTATTTTAAAATACTGAATCCAATCCTTGATTTAAGATTTTTTTTTTTTTTAAGTAGATCATGGAACTCATGAGTTGGAAAAGTTTATATAGTAGTAAATACCTTGGGAAATGCTTCAAATGAATTTCTTGCAACTTGTATAACTTGAACAACTTAAGTATTTCTACCCTAATTTTGTTGTTTAGAAATGGTGTTCCCCAAATTAGTACTACCACTAAAAAAACCCACAAGCCCCTTTCCTCCTATGACAGAAAGCACAAAAGGCAGAGATCATGGGTTGAGGTAAGAAAAATTTACTAGAAACAGAAATGAGATACAACAAACAGTAACAGCAACATTATTAATAACAGAAGTATATAAAAAGAGAGGGTGATTCACATGCAAAAATGCTCCCTGCAGACCCCAGGTGACAATGAATAATGGCAAAGAGTTTCCCCCTCCTGCCATGGCCTTCTCAGAAGTACATGTCCCTTACCTCAACCCCTGGAATGACATGAAGTGGTATAAAATAACAACCTGGCCATGGCCACACGGCTCCTGTATAGCACAAAAAAAATTCACTCTGTCCTGGCTGGAACCAGGACAACTAAGTATACTTTTTCTGTTTGAAAACTGGATATATTGTAGTGCAAAAAAGAACTTTGTTCTTCACAGAAGCATACATGTAAATTACTTTTCTGAAATATTTTCACAGATTCACAGAACATTCTGAGTAGGTCACTATATTATCACGTATTCTAATATCAAACAAACAGCACTGGCTGCTCCTGTTTTCATAACCCTTCTTCATGTGAGGAAGTAAAATATAATGGATCTACATCTGCACATCTAGCAACATGTAGGAGACTGGAAAAGCAGCTGGAGAAATAAACTTGGAATTGATAAAGGCATTTAGTGCACATTTCTGTTGAAGATGTTCTTGTCAGTTACTGGACAAATCCTTTGAATCCCAACCTCTCAGTGTAGAACTCAGGAAAAAAAGTAATAGAATTCATTACTTCAGTCTTCCAATGTAATTAGGTGAAAGAAATGTTCATGGTTGAAAGAAGTTTCTTCTAATTTGTTCTTTGCTTTTTACTTTAGGCCATATACAAAAATAGTAACTCCATCTTGCAAAATCTGTTACTATACTTTGAATCTACAAAAAGAAGTGCAATAATTTAATAGGAAAAAATGAAGTAAAATTCTCCTTTCTTTATCTTGTCTTGAGCACAACACCTCAGCTTCAGATGAATGTACAGTTGCTTTAAGGCAGATTTCTAGTAATAGTTGCTGTATTTAAATATTTAAAAAATTTTTAAACCAAATTTTAAAAATATTTAAATATTATAATTATAATATATA
>VZRO01006334.1:7127-25280 GCA_013397915.1 Daphoenositta chrysoptera | reverse complement strand
TTATAATTATAATAATTAATAATATAATTATAATTCCTTGTAAGTATGAATTGTTCTCTACAAAGCATTTCATGAAAATATAAAGCATTTTCTTTAGTTATTTTCATTAAAATTTGTTTTCTCATTTATAAGGAGTCAGTTTGATGTCTTTCATACCAAGAGGATGTACTATAAT
This sequence comes from Daphoenositta chrysoptera, assembly GCA_013397915.1. Taxonomy (NCBI): domain Eukaryota; kingdom Metazoa; phylum Chordata; class Aves; order Passeriformes; genus Daphoenositta; species Daphoenositta chrysoptera. The sequence continues at coordinate 25,105 of VZRO01006334.1, read as the reverse complement.
ACAAGAGTGTCATCTAGTGAATGATTTGGGTGAAGTGCCTCAGTAGTAGTCAGATTGTGACTCATACTGTAAGTACAGCTGATTAGCCAGCAGGAATAATCAGAGCATTTAAAAAACTTTCCTTCAGATCAACACTGAGCACTAAGAAAGAATAATTTGAAAACTGTACTACCAGAAGGAAAAGGACAGTTTGTCATTTACTGCTTCAACACAATACAAATCCTTCCCTAATACCTTCTAATCTCATGTATTAAAACAGTTCAAACTTCAAGTACTCATGGAATAAATGTGAAGTAAATTACATTAGAAAGTTAATTAGAAGCTTTCTTTTTCTAAAACAAGCTTAACCCTTATTTGAGTTGTTGAAAACCTTAGACATTAATTTACTTTACTTAGGAAAAAATACACAGCTCTTTTCTGCAGAAAGGTCTGGAAAAAAACCAAAAACATGAAAAGCACATTAACAAAACATTTTTGTTAAAGTAACTTTTATGCCTTTACAAAAGTTAGTTAATTTCTGCAGTAGTCTATTTTAATAGCTGTGCCAATACATTATACTTGCAGTGGAATAGAAGATTAAAGGTGATTGTGAATTATGTATCTTCTCATTGTTTGGTCTTCAATATGGTAGTGATTTATCAGGCAAAATAATCAGGAAATATTTACAATTTTCTAGCTATTAATTACTATTCCTGCTAAACAGACAATTTAGTTGGGAGAATGAGGTATTCAACTGCATGTGAAGAACAAAAATCTGTACTAGGCAGTGATTGTTGATAATTTTTATCCTATAGGTAGCTAAAGATTAGAGTTGAGGAGAGTAGAGGGGTGGAAAAAAAGGATATTTTGAGTGTCATGCCTTTATTTTTAATTACACCAAAAGAATTCTTTTACGTTTTGATTTTACATGTGCATATAAAAAGTACTGATAAAAAGAACTCCAAAAAAAGAGCATTCATTGAAATTTATTAACTTCTAATCTGAAAAATTAAATAAAATTTAATTGTAATGAAATAAAAAATTCAGCTGGGACACCTCAACTGATAGCAAATCCTATTTTTATCCTGACCATGAGAATGGTTTATCTGATTAATTTCAGCTGTTGCCTTATGTTTTTATTTGTAAATATTCCCTTTCCCTTTCTCTAGATTCCTTTCAGTTATAGATTCCTTGTCTGAACTCAGTCATATTTTTTTCCCAACACTGTTTGCCTTGTCTATTTTTTATAAGCTACCCTTTCATTTTCAAAGCCATCTGCTTTTCTTATATTTCGTTTCAGCCCCTAGGTACCAATTTTTAAAATTAGTGTTGTAGGGGAAAATAGCAGCAAAATACAGTAGCAGTTGTGGAAATAAAAGCTGTTAAAGAAGATAAATGGGTCTCAGTAAATTCTTCACTCCTAGCTGACTTTTTGGTGGGGGTTTATTGATACCAGTTACAGGTTCAACACTGTTCTGATCATCTGCAGTATGGAAATGTTAGGTTTTGAAAGTCTATGGGCTTGAGAATATGCAGAAAACAGAAAACTACCCTTTTGTGATAATCATAATGATCCTGTTTTTTAAACTCTTTCAGCTTGTCTTTAGTTTATGTGTGCTGATTCTGATTCTTTCCTTTCAGAGTATTGTCAAACTATTTCACTAATTATCCAAACAGTTGATAGTGTTTTATTATCATAATAAAAAGTCATATTCTATTCTCTGTGTAATATATGGCTTTAAAACTTGAGCCCTAACTTGAAAAGCTGGAGATACCCTTTCATAATTCAAGATATGAAAATTATTTTATTCTTTCTTACTTTATTCATGAAGGAACATTTTTTCTAATTATGATCATTAAGGATCATCCCTCCAGAGAGAGGGTCACTCTTGGGCAACGCTGACAACAGCTTGTCCTCTGCTATCTTTCAGACCATTTTCACCCCCTGTTTCTTATTGTAATGGCTTATATGTGTAGCCATAATCTCCTCCTTTAGGGAATGTGTCTCTCTTCAAAAGTAGGAGGCAAACACTGTACAGTCATACAATCAAGTTTGCCTAGAATTAAAAAGGAAGATTTTAAATTGTACTGTTAAACTCATGGATAAAACATAGAAATCTAGCTCTAAACCAAAATACACTCTGAGGACACTGTAAGAGGCGCTGTAGCAAGATCTATCAATCTACATTGCCAACATGGCAGGTTTCATTCCTCTTCCTAAACAAAAACCATATAGCTTCTCTGAGTTTTGAATGTGCATTCTTTTCCCTCTCTGTGTTGAAAATAAACTTGGAATATTTTAGGCATATCACTCTAAAAATTGCATCTGCTTCCACCCAATTTTCTTGCCACCTGCTGTATAGATTGCCATCTCTTTCAGAACAATAGCAATCTATTTACTAGTTTCTTTCTTACGGTGCTAAGTTTCCAGCTATTTTCTTTTCTATGCTGGCAGCATGTTCAGAGCTGCATTTCCTGCCTGTTAACAATCTTTAGAAGATGAAGATTTCTCTGGCACTACACCCAGAGACAGCCCTAGTTCAGACATCTGTGTAAAAAATTCAGCAAGGCAGTACTGCTCCAGATGTGACGTGTTCCTGGAAGTCCTGCAGCGCTAGAGACCACAAGGCCGCCATGCAAGTAGATGGCCCTCAGCAAGAGGCAAATGATGAGGAGAAACACCTACATTACTGTGACCCAGAGACTTTGCCAAAACAATGTGAATAGAACACAAAAATACTCAATTTGGAACCATTTTGATGGGCTTCCATGTGTTAGTATTAAATCATTAGCTGCCAAATTCAGTCTGCCAGATTCTCTCCGAATCTTTTCTGTCCGGTCATCAGCTGGCCTGATTTGCTTTCAACAGCCATCCTGAGTCCTCCTGCTTACACAGCTGTCAGTATTTGTGGCAACCTCTTGCCAGGTGCTTGTGGTGGTAGTTATAGACAAAAGAGATTCCTTTGAAGCATTTGGGTGTGTGTAGCGTTCTAGTTATTTATGCTCTGGCTTGTTTAATCTTTATGGAGAGGTAGGCAGCCAAGGCTCTTCTGGAAAGATTTGAAGAGGGGGTTAAAAAAAACAACTTGAAGCTGCTTGGAGACTGAGGAGAGAGAAGAAGCATAGCTTTCATTAAGAGGCCAGTGCCTGTGTTTCCTCATCTGTACCCAAAGGTTTGATTGTCTGATCAAGTCACTGTTAACAGCAACTTTCCTCTAGGTAAGTGCCACCCATCCCCATGAGAGGGGACATGCTTGCTCAGGGAGTTTGTTTTTCCCAGAGAAATAATCCCTGCTCAATTCTTGATAAAGTCATAGTTTCTAGCAGTGTGTGTGGCTAGTTCATGAAAATAAGAAAAACACTGTGTTAAATTTCACTTCTTTTCAATTCTTTATAGTCAATTGCTTTTAAACACCACTCCAGCTGAGGTAGTTCCTCATCTTGAGCTTACACATTTATATCTGTTTCCAGGAAACTGAGATGATAGAAACATTAAAACAGATTGGATTCAGAATAAAATTAAAGTATCATAATATAAACAATCTTTCAGAGTAGATGATATTTCAGTGACAGTGTTATTCCATTGCCATTTTATTTTTTATCTACTAAAGCAGACTGAAAATGCCCACCTGATATGTCGATGATGCAAAACACAACACAAGAAAACATGAAGAAATAGTAAAAATTTAAGGGCTTTTTAATGAGACAATTTAATTAAAAGCTTCTACTTATAAAATTTAAATTCTGTGGTGGTAGCAAGCGTCTAAAATGCTACAGATTTGAGAAAAATATTAATTTCCCAGGAATAAATTAATTGAAATTCTTTGAACTACACTTCTATTTGAAGGATACTTTGCTCTGTTACTTTTTAAGCAAAGAAAAAGAGAACTGTAAATCATTTTCCCATTTTTTTGGACTAAGTGTTAATGATGCTGGCACTTTCATGTCTTCACTCTTTACTCTGGTGACCAGTTTGTTTAAAAAAACCTGGGCTCAGATAATTAGTCTACTTATGAGAAGTGTGCAATGTATGTGCAGTGGGAAATCATGTAAAAAGAGCAGTTGCTGACTTGAATAAACTCACCATTTAAAATATATCATTTTTTCACCTGATACACACACAACTTTTCAAAATGAAAAATTAAAATACCCATATTTACACAAAGTATTACAGAGGGTTTTTTTATGGAATGGAAAATGATGCTGGTAAACTAAATAATACCTTAGAATTGCACCCTAGGAATTGGAATGAAGTGCAGTTCAACTGCAGTAACTCTGTCAGAATTAAGTTTCATACAGGAGACTGTAAAGATACTTTCAAGTTTGAGGTCCTTTAAGACTCCTGCCTTTCCCTTACAGTTGCCTAAGTTATGTATAAATATGTACTGTTCTCGATTTTAGCTGGACTAATTCCCTTTCTTTTGAAACTTTAGTGAAAAACACACAGAATCATGTTAAAAATGTCCAGGTTCCTATGTTTTTTCTCCCCTGCTCCTTTTCCCTGTAGAGTGACTTCCCCTCTTAAGACTTGTGAGTGGTGTTAGAGCCACTATTCCTGTTCTTGGTGTAGATCTACAGCTGCAGAACAAGCTTTAAGCTGAAGACCCACTCCTCACAGGACATATTTCTTCAGCTGAGTTTTGAATACTGCCAATATCCTAATGAAAAGTAGTTTTTTAAAAATTACAATTTTGGTTAAAGGTTAGCTTTGCTGAATTTAGCTAAAATAGACTCAATAAGTAAACCCAGCTGGAAGTAATTAAAAAAGTTAATGATTAGTTAGAAAGTTAGGCCTGAAGGAAGCCTCTAGGATGTAAGTAACTGATTGCTTGTCATTTTGTATTTGTTTAGCTGTGCCTAGAATGAGAAACAGAAAATACTGAGTAAAAGATAAAAGGAAATATAGAAAATGACTAATTTTTCCAATTGAAAACCCATTCAGAAGTAATGAAGGGAAGAACTGGAGGTCCCCCAAGAGTAATGTGTATTGTCAAAAACTAAGAAGGCAGAAAGGTCAAAGTGAGGAAGAGGAGTCTTCTTACTTCATCGTCTACGACTTCTCCTCAATAAACGGGACCACTGACTCAATTCAAGGAACAAACCACACATGCTTAATGACTTTTCAGCTAATTACCATACGAAGAGGAGAATGGGAGGTGTCAATGTTATCAATATGCATTTGTATTTTGAATGTTTAGAACTTCTGTAGATAAATAGACTCTGTATTGTTCTGTGATTGGCACTAAGTATTCAGGGAGCCCATGTAGTGACTGGCTGAATAAACATACACTTTCTAACCTCATTAGAGAGTCTTTGTCAGTCTCAGTTGGGTATCGATATTAGATCAATACCCATATTTTGGTAAATCACTTACAGAAAGCTATGCTGTCATGTGCTCCACTTTTTAAGCATGTGTTGAACATAAGTTTGGAGTAGAGGTGTCCTGAGATCTTTCCAATCTCGATTATCCTGTGATCTAAGGAGTGTTGCTTCTGAGGAAAATTTAGCACTTCATGAAATATTTGTATTTTTCATAGTCTTGAAAATCTGTAGAGTGCCTAATTTTTTTTTTAATTTCTTATAAACAAAACCACATTTAGTAAAATACTCCATACATTTCAGTTTATCTAGTCAGAGAAACTATTTTTCAAGCTTTATCATTACTTTTTATTTAACAAATCGCATAAAACTAAGTACATTTTGGCTGGTTTTATTTTTAAACTATAAAGGAAGTTAGATGTTATTGAATACTCAGTTTGGTTTTTTGGGGTTTTTTTGCTACATCAATTAGCTTTAGCCTAGAGGTTTTAAACTTTGTATTTAAACATTTTACTAGTCTAATATGGGAGGCTCTGCACTCAAAGAGTTCATGTCTATCAAAACACTTCATATAGATGTCTGAAGGAAAGCATGTTTTTCTCCAAGAATCTACACATCTGTGAGGAATATATATAATCCAGATTACACTGAAATATGCATTAGTGCATCTGAAATGGGTCTCAGTATGTATTTCTCACATTAACTTTTTTCTTATTCCATATTGTACTGTCTCTTTGGGTAATCCTTAACTAATAGCCTAGAAATATTTAACATCCATTACAAAACTAAAAGGCCTCAAAGTTTGTCTTGATTTTTAACATGTAACATTTCAAATAGCTATCCTTACTGAATCAAAATTTATCTCATGAGAAATCCTTCAATCAATCATCTTCAAACTGACTTAAGCAAGAAATACAAAGAAGATCATTTAAATCGTAGACTAATTTCAGTTGAATGAAATCTCCAGAGGTCTTTTGGTCCACAGCCAAATTTAAATTCAACTTTTTGGTAAAGGAATTTCAGCCTGATATTTATTATTGAATCTAAGCAGCAGACTGTTCCATCAGTTAAAAATAATCTCCAAAATGTAACATAAATTACTACTTATTGAGTATATATTGATTTACACAAGCTGGGGATGATGACTTACGCATTTTTTTTTTTTTTAACTGCAGACAGACTTTAACTCAATAGCAATTGTTCAAGAAAATTACTTTTTACAGCTTGTGATAGAGACAGACTGGCATCTAATTTACAAAGATAATGGGATCATGCCTGGCTCAAATGCCCTATGTACTGCTCTGTAGTAATTCCAAGCACTGGTAGATTCAGGGTTTTTTGAGTTTGTTGCTAACTTTAGAAGCTCTATATTTAAGGTATTCCAATTCTCCAAGTGGTCATTTTCCTTCAACTGGAAAAAAAAGTCGGAGCTATATTATCTTTCTACTAAAAGATGATAGTTTTGATTAAGCTAAGTCTTTATATTCTTAATTTTTTTTCATAAACAACTGTGGGGGAAGGTAGATCTTTTTTTTTTGTGATTGTATTAAAAAGTCATGGATTTTTTTTGGTGGTGTCTTGTCCACATAAATAGTTAACATAATCTAGATAAATAAATCAGACACAACAGAAAAGAAACAAAGGCATTCTCTCTTTCAATATAAATTCTCTTTTGTACCAGAATAAAATGATGCTCTAAGTATAATTGTTCTCTCTTTCTATTCTTCTGGGAAGGAAAAAAAGGGTTTTCCTGGTAGCGTGCCATTCTTATTAGTTGTGATAAACCTTAGCTGCACCTCAGTGTGAAAGATGTCTTTTCCTTTCACAAACTACCTAAACAAGCTAAAGTCTAAGCATCCTGTCTTATTGCTAAACTCACATACTAAGTGTTGGAAATTTACAGAAGGTGCTGAATTTTCTAAGGCATGAATGTTGCAGGTGTAGGTCATTGAAAATGACTGTGACAAAGAGATAGGAAATAGGTGTTTCTCAAAGACAAAAGGAAGGAAATAAGAGAAACGTGATTTGAATGAAAAACGTATACATAAGCCACGCATAGCCAGAAATTTTTGATTTTAATTGTTGAGGCTCTATTTATAGGCGGCAAAACAGAAGATGACTTTCAACTATAGCACTTGTCTTAATTTTGGTGGTTTTGACATGTTGTTTGCAACTCTATTGCACTTCATGAAAAGTTACTTTGTGTTCTGTTTTAATTTACGTGTATAAAAATAAATGCGATATATTTGATAGTAATTTTAATTGGAAGATGAGTATTGCCCCTGAAAATCAAAGGAATGCTGATATTATATTTGTTAAGTCAAACTGATATCATAACGTACTTTTAAGATAAGTTAATGTGGCTTTGGAAAAATGAATAGATTTAAAGGAAGAAATCCATTTAGAAGGACAGATTTCCCTAAAACCTTTTTCCTGACTTAATAGTCATCATCTCTTCTCCAAAGAAACAAAGAAAGCAACAAACCTAGAAAGTTTCCATAATTAAGAAAACTGATCTTTCAAAATGCTTTCTGCAAATTGAGTGTTCTCATCTCATAGTGAGAGCCTTCCCACCTCTGGATTCTCACTCAGTCTAGAGATTCCGGTAGTTAACACATGCCTCTGTATTTTGTTGAATTGAGACGTTAGGTTATACAGGGAGTGTTATTTGCATAAGTGCACTCATAGATGGTTTAGAAAACAGTGATTAAATATAGAAATATCCTGTGGATTTTACATTAAGTAGTGGTGTTTTCTGTAACGCACATGTAAATGGGTTATACTGTATAAATGAGAAACAGCTATTTAGTGGTTTGCAATGGATTTAAAGCCTAAGAGTGCAACTACAGACTCTCAAAGTCAGCTCTAAAGTTGTTTGCCAGAGATGTGAATGCTGTTGAACACCACTTTAGTCATACTTATTGGTGGTAATGATGTACTGTCCTTATCAAAAAAGGTTACTGTTGGCTGCTCAACTTGCTGCTTGTTAGCTGCTGCATTTGTGCTTCTTTCTGCTGGCTTAGCTTCCATTTCCACTCCTGAGGAAGTGCCCAGTCCTGCACCAGATTTGTCAGCTCTTTCCTTGGAATTTGCCTTCCTTGAGCCCAAACATAGCCCCTACAATGTAATGTAATTCCTGGCTTCTCAGGTTTTTGGATGACTGGCTTGGCTCCTGTGGTGGTACATTTTCCCCTACCCCCAGCCACACTACAATCTGAGAAATGCTCTAGGCCTTGGCCTTGATAAAGTGCACCTGGGCAAGCCCCTCTGGAGTTTATCAGAAACACTGTCTGTTCCCTGGAACTAGTGCTATCTGATGAGCAGATTTTCACACACAGCCTTGGAAACTTTTTCTTCTTGCCTGAATAACACCCCAAGTGGGATAATATTTTCATTACTGAATTTCCAAAGAAAGTTTCTGACCTGAATTGTGGCCAGGATGGAAGATTACTACAACTAAAGCCACCTCTCTTGTGATCCTAAAAACAGCAGCACAAAGTGAGACCCTCTGAGCTCTCCTGTACCACAGCAGCTGTGACCAGTGACCCCCCCTCTTCCTGGGACATCTCTCAGAGCCACTGAACTCTTTGAGTTTGCTGTGCTGGGAGGATTGCTGAACGATGAGGATGGATCCTGGGCTGATACCCTAACTCTTTGAGACTAAACCCTGTGCCTGTTGAGAAGATGCAAAGGCATCTGAAGTGCCACCTGAAGGTGCTGTTAGAAAGAGGGTGCAGACAGCCCTTCATAGGTTTCACAAAAGTTCATCAGATCTGTTTTGTATGGGAAGCAAGACTAAAGCAGTGTTTCTAGAATAACCCCATGTTAGATACCCCTAGCTCCTTACTTGCCTTGTTTTGAAGTGTCACAGATTCTAACTAATGTATCCAAAAGTCCATATCCTCAATGTAAAAGGAAAAAGATTAAGTTTGAGACCAGGTGAAAATAAAAATGGAATCTCATGTGCAGTGGCTGTTGTACAGCTCTTCAGACGAAGATGATGATGATATTGAAGATTTTCTCAAGGTGATGCAGTCATTCTCAAGGGCCTAACTTATTGAGAAGCAGGAATGATCATCATTAACAATTTTTACAGGTTGTCAATATCTGTATAAGGTAAGGTGCAGAGAGATTATTCGTTGGTTGTTTGCAGCTGCTTTTTTTCTTGTGTTGAAATTTCTGTTTTCTTTTTAAAATTTGGACTAACAGTTATATGCAGTAACAAATGTGACTGAAGCTGTCAGTGTTCTATTTAAGTTGTGAAAGTACCACAGTTTTCTTGTGCAATAAAATAACAAACTCTTATAATATATTCTGGTACGATAATGCTGTAGTTAGATTGTACTGCTAAAGAGGTGGTTTGCTCAAAAAGAACCCCGTTATGAAAAAGATTCATGTTACTGCTCTACAATACCTTTACTAGTATATTTTTACACTCAAAAGCTTATGAGGCTTTGTTTCTGTTTGGGTGAATGTTTACATATTTGTGTCTGTTGATAAAACTAAAATGCTATGACTTTTGAGCTTTCCAGTTCTTGTTGATTTAACAGGGACTTCATAAACTTATAGTATGTTATATTGGAATTTTTCTCATAGTTTAGGTGAATCTATAGATATGTTTCACCACATAGGAATAAGAAAGCTGTCAACTTGAACTTGGAAGAGTTCTCACTGAGCTTTTCTCAGCGAGACTTGCAGAAACTGGGACATATTTAAATTTGAATTTTGTGAGTTCGAATAAATTCAATCTATTCAAGCTCTAGTTGAAATTATGAGTTTGCCAAATCCTGGTTTTATTATAGCAGTTCATAAATTTTGCTAGCAATATCTTATTGCTCTAGATTAAAAAAGGGTTAAAATTTTATACAAACGTTTACCTATATATGCTTATTATTGTAATGTGTATATACATATTTGATGTGGGCAAAGGTCAGGGATGTGTTTATATTTTTGAATTTCAAGGTAACACTGGGTTTGTTTCCTGTTTACTGTAAAGCTCTGAGATAGTTTGCAGGAAAAAAAAAGAAATGGAAAACACAGATACTCCTGGAAATAGCAAACGCTGTAGCTAAGCACCTCTCAGCAGGACAGATCCCCGGGGAAGCGGAGGGCAAGTTGAGTTTGATGCTGGATCTGTAGAAGCAACAAGAGAAGGAACAGTGTAGTACTGAGAGTTGTGACCTCTCAAGAAGGTGTTTCTATCTAGCCAGTTTTGCAATACACTATCTTTAAAGCAATCTAACAGAACTCAAAAGAATTGTGGTTAGTGTTGGTCCTTGACACTACTGTCCACAAAGCCACTTGTATTTTACTCTTTTTAAATTTGCTGGTATAAAATACAGCTTTATTGGGTGGACCAAGTGTGAATTTTATAGTGTGAGTGCTGAATAAAGAGTTAAAGATGGTTTTTCCTCATAGCAGAAAAACTTTGAATATGCTTTGCAAATACTGCCACCAAATGACTAAAAAGAACATGTAGGGACTGTGCTTTATTTAAGGCATTAAAAATGTTCCAAAATATGAGTTGTTCTTATAAGTATTCTTGATACAATGACTTCTCCAATGTCCCAAAATATATATTGATGTGATAAGCAGAGATTGCTACACGGTGCATTTTTGTAAATAAACATTTGGTTAGGTAGAATACTCAGAATATAGAGAAGCCAAGTTACAGAAGCATGCTGTTTAGAGAAGCCATGCCCAGTGTTGCTGAAAGCTATGCATTTTTCAACAATAATTGGCTTAATTGAGCTTTGCTTGGGAAAGGACTGTATGAAAAATAAATTCTTAAGAAAGATGGAAAAAATTAGTTCTTAGATTAGCCTGATTTTGGCAGATAGAAAAGCAGCAAAAACCCCGGTTGCATCCTGCTCTGGAATGAGAAATATCCTGTAAACACATTCTTTTATATATCTTTTCCTTGTTGCTATGGGAATTGAGATACAGTAACAGGGACTGCAATAGCTAGTGCGAAAATACTTGTTATGCTTGAACTTTATAAAATGAATATAATATATAATATTTATATAAGGATCTTTATTAATTATGAATATAATTATTGACTGTAGTCAAACAGTAGGTAAGTATTCATTCAGGAAATGCATTCATTCATCAGTTATGTCCAAGCTCATGCAAAACAGGACAAAGAATGATTTCCTGCTTTTCATGAATAAGCAGCTTTCTTTTGAATGCAAATCTGTTTGTCATAGCAAAAGGTATAAAAATAGCTCATTTTAACAGACAATTTAGGCAGTTCTAAGTGCTTTAGGAATACTGGGCTATATCTGTGAGATGGTCAGAAAGAAAGATCAGTGAATAGTAGTGATTTTTTATGAACTGTGTAAGATGCCTTTGACTGCAGTAAGTAAAATTCTTGTAGCAGTACAATCTCTATGAAGAGATTTAGGAGAGTACAGGACTTGAATCAAGTCAGATATTAATTTAAAGCTGTGAAATCATTAATACACTGTTTTCTTCTCACCTGGGCTAAGAAAGGAGAGGTCCAGTTACTGTTGAATCTATCACTAATCATATTAATCTTATTGAAGGTATTATATTTGATTCTGTTATTTTAGAATAATACTTTATTGCTATATTTATGATTATAACAATACTAATCAAATATTAATTGTACTTCCTTTTATTATAGGATTGCAAACTTGGGAATTTAGGAGATTCACGTTGGGATGTACTTGCACTTATTTTCTCCTCCTGCTTCCACATAGCCTGTGTATTTTTCCCTCCTCTCTACTGCTTTGCTTTTATGCTCTGATATTCATCAGGCTTTGATCAGTTTGCTCCTGTTTTCAAACACTGTTCAGAGATAAACCTCCTATGCAGATTTCCCATAGAGAGTACTGGTATCTGTAAGACTTGCTGTCCCTGATATACGCTGTATACTTCAACATGAACAAATCCAGTGTTTGAGCCCCAAAGATAAAAGGATCTGAGTAGAGAGGAAGAAATAGCAAATTTGCGCGTTTTTAATTAATTAGAGTCTTTAAATCTCTATTACTTTTGGGGCTGCTGATACAGGTGAGAGATTAACAAACTATGTGAGAAAGGAGTGAAGGATTGGCCAAATCTTCCTGGGCAAATATGGAAAAAAATCTGATTTGTATAAATCTTTTACCCCTGTGATACCTGCTATAAATATTTTAGTTTCCTAGATGCAGAAAATAGTGTTGGCTATTGTCTCAGAATTCAAGTAATATCTTGAGTATATTCAGAAAATAATTATTGCCTTAGAAAGCCGTTTATGTCAGGCTGTGATATCCAGCTGTCAATACATGTAAGCTTTTAAGGCTGGCTATAGCACTTCCTTTTACTCCATGGAGTTTAGGTGTAAACAATCACAGCAAATCAAATTATCTGCAGAATATACTTTTGAGAGTTCCAGTCTTTTTAAATTCCTCAGAGGGTGTGATGGAAGTACTTTACATTCAATCAAGTCATATTTATGTTCTCTCAGATTTTAATTCAGCTTGAAGATATTGGAGTTACTAAAGGGTTAATGCTTTTGAAAAACCTCAGGCTAAAATAATAACAGTTGGGAAGACATTTCACTTTGTCAAGTAAAAAATGTCATCCAATATTGTTCGTTATTAAAATCAGTGCATAATTCAGCCTTTTACTTCTTTTTATGAAAAGAAGAAGAAAAAATCTTTTAGGCCTAATTTGTTTCCAGGATCCACATCTGTGCATTTGGAGTACATTCTTTGTCATAATAGCAGCTGATGAGACAACTGATGTTTACCTTAAGCAGGGCTGGAAATTTTTAAAAATTTAGATGATTTTTTCCCCTACCCTAAATTTCACACGTTCAAGAATGCTGTTAAGTACCACTTTGCCTAAAGCAATAGCTACTCGACATTAGGAAAATGTGAAAGTTGTATTTATAATCAAAAGCTAAGAGTGTGGGAACATGTGTTTTTGAGATGTGTGAAGAATGGCCCAAGCACTTGAAATTTAATTAAGGGCTTGCTACAGATTGAAAAGCATGTATTTGCTCACATCTTCAGTCTTTCTGTACACCTTTGTTTTCCAGCCTCTCTTTTGCTTCCATCCTGGTGTAATTTCTCATGACTATCTACTTTTCAAACATGCTTTGCTGACCTATAAAAAAGCAGTGTCTTTTTGGCTGTTAAGCATCCAGCAGCCACCTCACCTGAAAGTTCCACTCTTTGGGTTTCCCTCTCTTCTGCCTTTAGTGGAATATTGCTCAGGTCAAAATTATGGAAAAGATATTTTTTGTAATGATGCCCCACACTTCTACATAATAGGTAGCTGCCAGTGTAAAACAGCGATGTATGCAAGGACAGCATCAATTCTGCTTAAGTTTTTCAGTGGTTTTGGGGGGTCATTCTCCAATATTGACTCACTAACCAGAGATCTTCACCTATCCATCCTATTTTGTTGATCCTCTTTAAGCATTTGTACCCATCTTGGTTGTACTGTAAATATAGAGGACTGAGAATGGGGCTTTTTTTCCCTTGAATTGTTATAGTTATGGAAGCAGGTATTTTTTCCTTCCTGAGAAATCAGAAAATAAACAATGTAATAACTTGCTGTTCTTCACAGCGAGAAATGAATCTGCTATCTCTTCGAATCTATCCATAATTTAATCAATTTGAGCTATACTAAATGAAAGAATGTTGCTGAAGGTGGAAGAAGGACCGTATTTCCCACCCCAGTTGATTACACTGTAAGGCTGGGTAGGAGATACAACTTTGTTACGTCACAATACCATACTCATTTTCAGTAATGAACACAGGGACACCTAGGGTGGCCTGGTGATGTGCCAACTAGCCAGGGAATCCAAAGGAAAGAGACTGTTGAGAATAGCAGACTCTTGAGGAGGAAAAACAGACATTAAAAATTAGCACAGCAGTAGTGAAAGGGGCTCTGCCAGCTGAGAATCTCCCATCCTGTATGAACTGAATGCGGGAAGGTCTCCTTGAGCTTATGAAAAGTCTGTGACACAACAATCACATAGTGTTCACTGACTATACAGTGGAGATTCTCAAATGTCCAAGGGGTTTTGAGCTCTGAAACTCTCAGTTTTGTGAGAAGAGTCTGAGAAATTCCAGCTAAGCAGGTACATTTTCCATCATTGATTGCTGAACCTCTTGGGAACTATTCTTGTTGCTCTGTGTTATGCTGAATATCAGTTTGTTGAAGGATTGACCTTTTTCTTCTGTGATTTGCTTTGGTGCTTTTCATTGTGTGGGGACTTTTTCACACCTGCTACGCCTTTGTTGTCACTGCCCTTTCGTGTAGTCCTGGTGTGAATCTTGGCAGTTATGATGACTTTGGCACAGAAGTAAATTATACTCTTGTACATACTCATTCTATTGAGGATAATATTCTATTCAGATTAAAAACACTGGTTTTTTCCCTTTAAACATTGTAATTCCTAATTTATACATTAGAAAGGTAAGACAAGCTGGTGATTACTACTATTAACATTTGAAATTTTTCTTTTATATATAGATCTTTTAATGCGTTATCAAAATAGAGCTTGAACTGATTCATGGAATGTACAACATACATTGTTATGTAAAGCAATTTCAAAAAAAATACTTATCCTGGAAAAAATGCTTGACTACATATTGGAATGAAATATAGCAGCTGTTACAAAGATAAATTTTCAATCATCCCCACCCCCAAAACTAAGGTTAGAATTTGAATATTCAGTCATTGGGAGAGAAACTGAACAGAAATATAGTGACAGTTTAATTTTTAAAAGCTGCCATATCTTTCCAGGTAGCACAATTGGATAATATTTTAGCTAGGGAACTTTAGGAAGCTTAAACCTGACAGATGAGCAAATGCAATAAATCAACAAAAAGCTTCCTCCTCTTGGATCTCACATGTAAGTGGGTTGCCTTTAGTTTTATTTGGAAAGTATTGACTTTTTTTTTTTCTTTTTTTTTTATTTCCCTCCTTTGTTGTATTATTCAATATTACATTGTAGCCTCTATAGCACATTAGCTTCAGTAAAATGAGAGTAAGACAGACTCTGTTTTCAGTGACTTGTGACTTCTCAGTTGGCATTTTCTTTTAGTGTAACTCACCAGGAGGTTCATGTTTGTTTTACAAAGGTACATGAAAAGGTTTAACAACTCAGCACTGAAATAGCAATTCTTAAATATCATAAGATTTCAAATTATTTTGATAACAAAAGAGCAGACTGTATGAAAAACCCCACAGTTACTTATCAATATCATAGAACAATTTTCAAGAGTCAATGTTGTAAAGAAATTCAACATAGACATAATTTTTTTTTTTCTTCTAAGCACTTGCAGTCAACTTCTTTGTAAAACACATTTAATTTTACTTTAAGAAGCCAGAAAGATTCTGGTAAAAGCTGTGGAAGGACTCCTGATAAAACAAAGGAACGAGTAAAATTTTAGTCACTTAAGTCTTACATAATTAAAAATTACTGGCATTTCCACAGCATCCACCCTGAAGTACGGCTGTCAATTTTTTTTGTGAAGGAGGAGGTTAACTAAACATGCATCATGTTTAGAGAATGTTCATTATTCCTTCAAACAAGTACTGACTGATCTAATAAAAAAACCCCAGTAAGAATATTGTTAATAGCTTGCAAATCTGAAAAAGTAGAATTCTGTTCTCATATTTCTCATATATTCTGTTTGTTTAGTTATGCTAGCTGAAGTGAACCCCATCTTTCCTGTTCTTTATATCCCCAGCAGGAAAGATTCATGTGTGTTTGTTTGGGTGTTATGCCTTCATTTAATAAAGGTAAAATTAATGGAGACTGAATGTCACAAGACTTTCTTGGCTTCTTTTGCTTCCTAACCTTTCCCTTCCTTCTGCTGCTGCCCACTATTTATTGTGAACAAATCAGTTTCAGCTACAGAACAGAGAGAACCACAGTGGTAACACAACTTATTCTCTTCTCACATTGTAACTTTGTCATCTCACATTATAACTTTGCCATGACCCTTGCTTTGCTGATGAAGTTATGTTAATCACTGTGGCTTGTACAAAGGAGTGGGAAAAATGCCATTTCTTCTGCTTGCCCGGGGATGTCTATGTGATAATTTGATTATAAAATATATTCTTTGCATCCTAGAAGAAAGAAGTATGGCAAAGTTGTTTTTGCAAACTCATCTGTGATTCCTTGATTAGAAGTACTTATTTAATAACAGGCTGACAAAGGCTCCCGAGCCATGGCATTTGGTGAAAAGGAGATAATGTACTAAGAAATGGGATGCAATTATTCTGCATGCCAGCTTGCTGGGGACTATTAATGAACCATTCTCTGCAGAGTTTCTGCTCTGAGAGACAATTTACAGAACAAAATCAGTATTTGTTCAAGCAGAAATTATCTGGGTGTATATGTATACATATATACATACATATACGCACACTTAGAGTTGGAACCTTTCAAGAGAGAGATCAGCTTTATGTGGTTACCACAGAACAATATAATGCAAGTTTTCTGAATAGAGGCTCCCTATTTCTTCTACAGACTAATTAAAGCACTCCATGCTTTATGGACTTTGCCTCCAAATAATTAAGATATTAATCTGTATCTTTCCTGACTTCTCTTTCACTGCTGCCTCATCTTGCTAGCAAGTATTAGACTATACTCTCTAAGACTTGATGTTTAGCTGTTATTGGTTTACAGCATAATGTGCACTTTGAAGATAAGAACTGTAACGGCTTTGTAAGTCTAACTGTAAGAGAAAAAAATTCTTTTGATTTTGTCTATTATCAGCTGTGTGTAAAGCATCAGTGAGAGATAGTTTGCCATAGTCTTCCCTTCAGGGATAATATAGTGGAGTGTTTGCCTTCTCAGGCTCAGAGACGTGTGCCAAGTCTACTGGCACACTAGCCATTTTCCACCCAGAAGGCATTAATATGGCACTGTACTGGTGTTGTGGAAGTCCAGTGTAAAGCCAGGCTGTATCACTGTGAGAACTGTTGTCTGCTGATGTCGCTAAAAGGCTCCTTGGCTCACATCTCCTCAAGGGCATATCAGCAATAACCATAAAGGAAAGCTCACCAACACTCTCACTTCTATAACAAATGCACTAGAGCAAGGGATAATACTGCTGTATTTTCATATTTTATCAAGTGTTTTCATTTATGTATTTGAGAGGGGGATTTTGTGTGTGTGTGTGATTTTAAGATATTTCTTAATGAATAAGTGATAAATTGGAACTTGGAACTGCTGAACTTAATCAGTTGTTTACCTAGATGGAGGATTATAACTTATACTTTTCTTTGAAACCTGACAGTCTTTGAAGTGTGCATAGATATAAGCTTTCCCAACGTACCTCTTTTTATTTATCAGTGTTGAGGTTTTTTTAAAAAACGGGGGGTTCTCTGGTTTTTTTTTTCTTTTTCTCCTAAAGAATTTTTCCCCATACCTGTTGCTAGGACACAAATTGCTGAGTACTTAAAAGAGACAAAAACCTGGCCACAGGGAGGGGTCCAAGTGGCTGCCCTCTTTTACCTGGGATTTTATTGTGCAAGGCGGGAGGCCACGAGATTTGAACTGAATAAAAGACAGGAGATAGGACCCCTAGCTCTCTTGTTCTTCCAGCGTTGGAGAGGAGAGTGGCTGCTCTCGTGGTGCAGGGAATTCATCACTTTGCGCGCTTGCTGCCAGAAAGCCCGGGATTCCAAGCCCGCCTTTCCCTGCC
>VZRO01006333.1:132539-146870 GCA_013397915.1 Daphoenositta chrysoptera | reverse complement strand
CGGACAGCCAGTGTCGCAGCAGCTGTGCACATTTCTTCAGTATTTCAAGTCATTCAGTCTCATCAAAATAATTTTAGCCAGTAAGCCAAAGTTACTCATTTGCCTAAAGAGAAATCCCAAGTTAACTGAAATATTTTAGGATCCCAAAAATTAATTCTGAGAATCCCCTCAGGAATGTGACTGAAACCCAGCTGGTCCAAAATACTCTCGCAGACACAGCCACATTTCAGAGCAGATTCTTGGCTGCCATGCATGCATTACTTGCTTTCTGTGGTCCTCTTTAACCTGAGTTGGGAGATATGCTGCACATGCTGCAAGATACACTGGAAATACCCCAGTAACACCCAAGATATTTCATGTATTTATGTACTTCTTGTATGTATGCACTTTAATATCTGTGTTAATATTAAAAGGAAAAGGAAAACCAAACCTTTTTCTGCTCTGTTACTATGAAATATAAAGAGACTTCTTTTCCCCTTCTGTACTAGGTACAATTTAACCTTATAACCTTCTTATGTGTTATTTTTCCAATTAATCTATACTATAAAGTAAAATAATTTTCATTATCTCTTAACATAAGCAGCATTTTTTTTTCTAATTTTCTAGTTATTAGAGGCAGAGGGAACCATCCCTTACTGATTGCTCGGTCTTTGCTCAAGCTAATTTAATAATACAGACAGTGATGATGTTATTATGGGATGGTACCTTGAAATGTGACAAAAAGAGCCAACGAGAAGAACAGAACATCTTGATATAGACCCCATGTTTTTGGTTCAGGAAGGACACTATTTTAAGTTTTCATTGTGTTTTCTCAACTGAGAATAAAGCAATTAAAGCAAGGAAATATTTTGACTTTGATTAGTATGGAAAAACAACTTTCGTTTGTGTAGTGGCTTTTAAAGTACCAAATAGCATTAAGGTCTTAGGAAAACTTCAAGGTGTGTATAGGCCCCATGGCTGAATTACTTCATCCACCACTGGAGTGAAACTGCTCCTACATGAAATATAAGAAGTGTTTCAGTTCATGGCAGCACAATCAGGCACAGGAAAGGAACAGCAGAACAGCTTCTCAGTGTAGAGCTGAAGGGAAAACAAAATTCATTAATGGAAAGGGAGCCAGGCTTTGGGGCTCCCATCCCTTTCCTTTAACATTTATGTGCCTTTTGGGTCAAGCAGTGTTAAAGGAACCCTTTTGCCAATACACTCAGACAGATTACAAGTCGTCTATCTTTCAGCCATGTGTGATTATTTCTGTAGATGATCTTTTCCAAATATATAAACACTTTTTTTCTCTCTCTGTAGTAAGAAATAACTGCAGTGTTGACAGCTATTGTTGCCCTGACTTTTGCAGAGATGTTGCTCTAGGACATGAAAAGAAGCACTCCAGACTCGAGTTCTCTGTCAGGTCACACCGAGCCAGGAAAAGAGGCTCGGCTGTTTATTTCTTTCATATATATATATTTCTAGGAATAACCATGGATTGGAGGATGAGGTTACCACCTCTTCCATCCACATTGGTTATTAGAATAATCCATCAAACTCTCTCCACCTCTGAAGAAATAATGAAAACAATAAAGTACAGTTAACAAAACAGGACTATGTTTACAGAAAGTGTGTGAGAAACTTTATCAAAAAATGAAAACATAGAAAGACTGCAAAAGTCAGGGCAACAAACTATTACAGCAATATTTCAATGCTACTGAATTTTGCCCCATCTTCTGCAATCTGGCTTATTGGTGGCTTTATTCATGAAGCCACATTGAGTGACTTGCTGAATTGTTATCAATTCCTGGTGTCTCAGATGTCACTTCTCTTCAGAGCCTCTAGCCCACTGGAGAACGACATTTTCTCACCAAGAAGAACAGCGTGTCCTTCCTCTGCATTCCTGGGAGAGGTTCCTTGTTGCAGTGTGCTATGGCAGGTTATTGGTTTGCCCCATAACCAGCCACTGCCATCTCCTCCCCTTCCCTGTATTTGGTTTCTCCCTCTGGAAAATTCTGTATTCCCCGATACTCCCACGGTATTCCTCCCCTCCCACAATGCTCCCCATTGGCTCTGTAACCCTTGTCCGCGAGAATTCAACCCCCGCATTCCTCCACCATTGGATGTTTTGTATTCTCTCCTCCCACTCTGTAAGGCATAAAAATACCTGTGTAACGGCCCTTCGGGGCTTCTCTGCGCAACCTTGGCACCCCAATAAACCCTGTACCACGAGAAGCCCCTCCGCCTCTTTCCTGCCTTCCAGCACGCCTGCATCACCGGTGGGTCTGGTGAACCCGAACTGGAACTTCGCCGACCCTCATGCGCACACACGAGCAGCCTCCACCATCCTCTCCTGTCCGGGCGGGTGCCTTGCACTGGCGAATACACAGCTAGCCCGAAAGCCGGTGTCTCGGCAGTTCCTCCCTGCTGGCATGTGGAAGAAGTGTGTTGTCCACACTGCTCGCTCTCCCCAGGAGTGGCAGTTGGGACTGCCCAGGTGGTCAAATGTTTCCTTCATCTCTTACATTCCAGATTCTTCCATCCCAGCAGGTACACTGGAGTCCTTTGCACTCAAGTCCAGTGTGTCAGCTTATATTTTTTAGCTTGAACACAGAGGGAACCTATTAAACCACATTTTGTTTAAAGTCTTAAACATGCCAGAGTGGTGGTCGTTTAAAGAAATGGCAGCTGCATGGCCCCAGGACTTTTTTCATATGTCCTGCCACTGTGATGCAAATAGCATAAGTGCCTAAAAAGACATGGCCCAGCTGGGCACGTTAAGAGGCATGAGCACTCAGTGGTTTAATAAAGACCCAGTTCTATTACTGGCACCAAAGGCGAGGTCAATTTAGGAAACGCTGTCACTGATTCACAACCTACTTCTTGCTCCTCATTTTAATGAGAAAGCACAGTATGGCTAAAACTGAAAGTGAGACCTTGCAGTGCAGCTCACATTGCGTTTTCTAACAGCACTTATATGGTTCTTGGCTATAGTTGCTGAAAACAGGCTTTGACTTCTTATTATGTCTCCTGTTCATTACCTATTTCCTAAACAAATATCTACTTTAACACCTGAAAGCTAAAGAAATGCTTTTAAAAGTCTAATGGGACATGTTTCTATCCTGCAATCTAATCCCACAAAGGCACAGAGAAATGCATAAATACTTCTGAGAGACACAAAATCCACGTGGCTTGGAGGACACTTACAAAGTAGAGAGCATTGGTGAAGAATGCCCTGCTTTGAACTGTCAGGATGTCCTGAAGCGTATGAGGTTTCACATAGAAAAGCAGAAGATAAAGCTCTACCTGCATAGAAAGTAAAACCATCATGTAATTCTTGAGACTTTTCAGCTGTGCACGTAGGAGAAGGCTGGTTAAATCTCCTTCCAGGGAATGGGAGGCTAATTTAGAGGCATCTGAGTTACAGTCAGCTGAATTCTACATCTCATACAAATTATTACTGTGGTTACACATCTTTCTATTTACATATTTCTTGGATTTCATTTCCTTGCTTGGCTTATTGGTGGTGAACAAGCCTTCAAACCAGGGGCACCAAGGTCATGAGGAACTGTTAGTAGGGAAGGTGTTAGGCCTCCCTGCCAGGACCTGCCACGGTGAGGTCTAAGAAGGTGACTAAAAAGTCAGGTCACAAAAACAGCCTTTGCATAAGACACTTGAGGCACTTGTAAGCACCCCAGCTAAAGTAATTTGGGTAACAAAGAGCAAAAAAAACCCCCAATTTATTTGCAGTGAAATAACTTTCGGATAAGAAGAAGGGTTGTGCTTCAATGGGCAAAGTCCTTGAATGTTGCAGACTGACGTCATCTCCCAAGGAACTGCAAAACAAGTGCCTTTACATGAATACAAGGGATTCTTAATGTTGGATGTGCCTGGCTGACCTCAGACGTACTCATGGGATTTTGGAAAAGGCAGTGTGGTGCAGAAGATTCAGAGAATTGGACCTTCATGGAATCACAGAGGCAAGGAGTCACCAAGGTTGAAAAAGCCTTTAAAACAGAGTCTAACCACCAGCCCAGCACCACCACCATGTTTACCACTAACCATTCCTCAGGTGCCATATCCACATGCTTTTTTGAATACTTCCAGTGATGGTGACTCCACTTTCTCCTTGGGCAGCCTATTCCAATGCCTTACAACACTTTCTGTGAAATTTTTTTCCTAACTAATCTAAACCTCTCCTGGTGCAACTTGAGGCCATTCAAAGAACTGCTGCTGCTTGCAAGCAAATCAAAAGCCTCTGCCATGGTACCAAGCTTCATTATTCCTCACACAATAGAGGGGACCTGAAAACAGAATGAAAATAAGAAACAAGCTAATGAAAACTTACTGTAGCAAGACTCATTAACTGCTTAAATAAATGCCGTTTCTAAGCTTATTACATCAGAACAAGTGTCACTTTTACCAACTTGAAAATGTGTGGAGCTGCTGCAAACTACTGCTGCATCCCTATAAAAGATAAAGAGAGAGGGATTTTATAGGCTCACAATTGTGTTTACCAGGGGTTAGAAAAAGGAAAAAGAGCTGGTCAGATTAAAAAAAAAAAAAAAGAATGCATGTTTAGGGCAAAGAAAAGAAATCATCTGCCATGAAGATAAGAAATTGAAAGCCCGTTCAAATTCCTCTACTGCAAATGTCCTTATTCATTTGCTTGTTTATTTCCATTCTTCATGGGAAGATACTGATAATCACCCAAAGGCCCTCCAGCCTACGAAAAACACAAAGACACTTGTTTTCACTAACGAGACCAATTTTTTACAGAATAAGGTGACACACCACGTTTCTTCCCCTCCCACCATAGCGTCGGTTCTGTGAGATGAGAGACCTTTCCTTTAGTCCAACATTATTTGAAAGGAAACCAGAGGAATGAGATTGTTGGGTTATGGCTCTGCTCAGTGCAAAGGCTCCTCTTTCACTTTACTGTGTCCCACATGTAAACATTACAGGAATGTTTTTCTCCCACCGTCTTCCAAAGGGCCTGGATCAGAGCTCTCAGCCAGAAAGGGTAGGGCAGCAGCTTTACCCGATATCTGATAAGCATTCAACAAACTCCCAGAGGCACATGTGTATTGTATAGTTCTCAGAAGGGGCAATAAATGGAATGGAAAAAATAATGAAAAAGCAATGAAGTTGAGATGAGCTACAAGACTTACAGATGTTGAAGTATATAACCTGTTACACCATTTCTCAATTTCTACTGAAAAAGAAAAAGGAAAACATCATATAAATTTCCTTGCTTGACTGGGGAGAATTATTAGTGAGCTGTGAGAGTACTCTGTAAAAGGCAATTTGAATATGCTTTTAATCATGACCTCATTGACAGGTGTAAAACTACTTTAAATGGAGGTGAGATGTCCAAGGCAAATGGTGTTTTATGTTTTGAATAAGCTTCGTTACTTTTTGCCGCACAGATTGGAAACCAAGGGAAATCCAAAGCCTGTAAACAGCTTTTCTTCTCATTTAAAATCTGTATGTTTTCATCTCAACACCCGGATAAAATATTAAGTTTAGCTAGAGGAGGACAGATATCAAATTCTAAAACTTCAGAGGAAAAGAGAGAGTGAAAGGAAAGACAAAAAATATCTCAAAAGCTTGTGTCTGCAGAAAGTATAAGTATGACCAGTGGAACTGTGGAAGTCATATGCTTTAGTGATATAATAATTTCTCAGAGGTAAAGGGCTCCTTTAACACACCTGCTGACGTGTCACAAGGTAGTCTGAATGAAGTGCAATACTTGTGAAATGTTGGAAGTTGATGATGATTCAAAATCAAAATGTTTTATCTGTGAAATATTCTAGTGAAACCTGGTGGCTGATAGACCCTTGATCTGCTTGTCTCCTGCTGGAGCTAAAGCTGTGAGGTGAAATTCACCCCACCCAGGCTGCAACTTGAAACCCAACACAGGTTGGCTAAGAAATAAAATAATTTTTTAATTCTAAAATAATTTTTTATTTCTGACTCTTCAAATTCAAATTTTTCAGTAAGAGCCCTGGATTACCTCTGCCTGGGATTCTTACCAGGACAGAAAGCTTTTTGGGAATTGAGGATGACTTTGTACTCCTCCCTTGTACTCTCTTCTCTCGTTCCCCAGAGCACCTCTCTCAGCAGTGCCCTTGAAACACAGCAACTGGATCCAGAGGAGGCAGTCTGTATGTGTTGCCAAGCTCGCTCTTTTGGTGATTTAGAAGGTTTTTCTAAGTAGTCTGTCACTTTCAAAAGTTCTAAATGAGCTAAATAAAATCAATAAATAGACAGTAAATTTATAAAATTAATATTAGGAAAAAAAATAGAAATAAATTATGTGTGTTACTCTGCTAAATATACTTCCTTGCTCTGTCCTGCCACACATTTCAGTGCAAGTATAGGAAATGACCGTGGTTTAACGGGCTATTTTCCCTGTGTTTTCTGTGTCCCACCTCCAGCTGGGGCAGAGTGGATGGTTCACAGATGGGTGAATTAACATCTACAAAGCATCTGGCAGGGAATGCAAGCCTGTGAGGTATTCAGCTTCCCTGGAAGCTGAAGACATTCAGCACTCAACCAAGAAGGCTTAATTGTGCAATGCTTTACCATGGAAGCAAATTTCTTCATCGCCCAGTTGGTTACCAGTTTAAAAATCGAAATATGAACGCTCGTTGCCTTGTCAAGTTTGTGTTAGAAAATGTACAGCTGCCGTGGTTACTCAGAAATATTCACATGGATATTTCTCCTCCTACTGTCTTGTGACAGCGTATTCCACAGATCCAGCTGTGTGTTATCTCTTGCACTTTTAAATACCCTGCCTTCTTTTTTCAGTGAGGGACTTGGAATCCTGGAATTGTACAAGGATGGGGCTTGGAGCCCCATGGTCTAGTGGAAGGTGTCCCTGCCCATGGCAGGGGGTAGAAACAGGGTGGGCTTTAAGCACCCTTCCAACCTAAACCATTCCATGATCCTACATTACGATTCCATGACTTACACTAGAAGCACGTGGAATGATCCAATGAATCTGGCAATGCTTCCCCATCAAAGCAAGGAGTGCAGAAGGCTGGTAGGCAAACGGAGCTGCACCTTCGTGTGCATGGGAGGTTTATGCAGCATTTTCCATGCTCAGCAAACCAACCAGGACTGTTCCTGTCTTTCTTATGATTTTGGCAATTGATTCTGTGCCCCAGAGCTATGCAAACATCTTATTGTACAGAATCATAATGCAGAATCTCATCACCCATGGTTTGGGGTGGAAGAGACCTCAAAGACCACCCAGTTCCAGCCCCTGCCATGGCTAGGGACACTTTCCACCAGACCAGCTTGCTTGGCGTCTGGTCCAATACGACCTTGAACACTTCAAGAATAATTTAACCAGTTTTGGCAACCTAACAGACAATAGAAAATATCAAAAGGCCACTCCCAGTGGAGACATCACATACTTCAACTTGGGAGAGCACTGCTGCTTTTCAGATGAAATATTAATTTCCCAAGAAATCACTGGGTCACATTTTCTTAACCTTTCTTTATCCTTGTCTTCTCTCCTGCCTCTATGATATCTAAATACATGACTAACTTAATGCCACAATTACCCCCACAGAAGCAGCAAAAGGCACAGACAGCAACAACATGAGTTTTGGCACAGCTCATGCCAAGATTCAGCTCTCATTTACAAATCCAGGAGATGGAATAAATTTTTATCCAGTGAGATCATTGTGTACCACATGAATAATATTCTGACTGAGGATAACGTGCAAAATAAAAACCGGCTGACATTTTGATATAACACGAGCAAATGCTTTGCTTTGGAAAAAACGCATGATCTCCCAAGGGTAAATTTGGCATCAAAATTGGGGTTTAGTTGACTCATTTTTAAAAGAGATTTCAAAATCTATCACATAAAAACATGAGAATAATTCAGCCTTTATAAACAGTCTGTATAAACTGTCATAAGGCAATTTTTTTCACAATGTTGTGGAAAACCCATGTACCAGCTTTTAGCCGGGAGCAAAGGGCACATGAAAATATTTAGGTGTTTTCCACTACAGCTTCTTGCAGTTGTTCAGTGTAGTTTCTTTGTATTATCTGAGACTACTAGCAGGAAATTTCCTGGAGAAGAACGACACCCCACCTTCCATGTAAGCTTTTCTGATTTCTTTCTCTGTTCACAGTCAGCACCACTGTTGGCATTCCAGGGGTCATGCGGATTTCTGTGCACCACAAATGGGACTGGAAAAATGCTGAGGCCTGTTTCACTGTACATCTGCTACCAAGCCCACGGGCAACCTGTCCTGCCCACTCAGTGATACCAGAAATTCAATATTCACTTTTCATTTATTGCTTAAATCTTATACAGTGACAAATTAAACAAGACCGATGTGATCAGAGGGGGCTGTGGGGACACGCGCTCATCTCGCTCTGACTCTTCAGTTTGGTTCAGGATTGAAACCCAGGAACATGGATTGTGTGGGTTCAGCTGATAAAGGTTTATTACTGCTTAGGATGTGAGCTGTGATGAGAGGCACTGGGAAAGTAGGGACAGGGTCTGATCAACAGTGGCAGGGAGTTTTAGGCAAAATGTTTCTGGTGAAGCACAAATAGTTGCTCTGGCTGTGGCAGGATTTGTCCCAGGACACCACTGCAGTATGGAGAGAAAAATGGGCAGGCTTTGATGATTTTGCTGTAGTAATGACACTGGCTGTGCTTGGTCCCATTACAGCTCTTCTGGAGGGGATTACCAGAGGGAGGGTGTTCTTTCCTCTTTCCAAACAGAAAAAACTTCACTTTCATCTTAGAGCACTCAGCTTTCCAAAGGCTTTAAGAAGTTTCCTAGCCAAAATTTCCTGAAGAAGCCATGGTGCAGTGGGACAAGAGAGAAGAGCCTCTAGTGGATTAGTGGATTGCTAAAAGATAGGAAATAAATATAGGGGGAAAAAGGATGGGTTGTGCACAAGGGAGAGAATTATTGTGTCCCACATGGATCTTTCTTGTTCAGCATATTCCTAAATCATCCGGAAAACGGTGAGAGTAATGAGGTGAAAAAGTCAAAATTCAACGTTTTAAAAACGCAATAAAGACCTTTAGCTGAACTGAGTAATTCCTCAATGGATTGTTCATTCACAAACACTTTCATATTTAAACTGTCCACTCCAGTATTTGAAATCTATTTTTAACATGGGAGAATATTTTCTTACCCAGCTCCATTTCTGCTCATCTACTAGGTTTGCTGAAGAAATAGTCAAATTTTGATAACAATTACAAAAGCCACGTGCCAATCTTCTCCACCCTCCTGAAGAACTACGTTCGTATCTTACCTCTTATTCCCATTTTTTCCCTTTCACTGACTGTCTCCAGTTGTTAAGAGCTTGTGCTGCAAAATCTTGATCCTTGTTGTCCAAGCAGATGAATGAGAGAAACTTTCCTGGAGTAACCTTATTATAGTTGTCATCACCTTGGCTGGGTCTAACAAGCAGATATTCAAAAGGTGAACACACTGAAAGAACTGGGTGCAAATTGTTAAAATTTGTCTTGCCTGTAGGCCTTTATACTTATCTGTTGACTCCCATATTTTAACACACTAAAATAAAAACACATGGTGGCAGCCCCCGGTTGTCTCAAAGTGCCTCAAATGATTCATAGGGAAAAAGTGAGAATCAGAGAACCCCTATGTGGTACATCCAGTGAGGAATGGAGTAAATAGTGGAGGGAAGATAATTTTAACATGCTCTATAAGATATGGAAAGTGCAGCAGCTGCTGTCATTGCACGGACTGTCCTCTCATTTCTAGAGACATGGTGATATATGGCCAAGACGCATCAATGTTTCAGAGATTCTCATATCCATATGTTTTAAAGTCAAGAGGGACTGTGGAACTCCTCTGATCTGACCTAATGCAGTGTAGGGCAATGGGTGGTGCCTCGCAATTTGTCCATTAAAGACTCCTTCTTCCCCTATGAGAGAATGATGTTATCCCAGGAACCATGGCTGAACAGCAGGCTCTCTCTTAAGTACGTCTAGTCATAAATTAAGCACTCTGAATCTAATTCTTACTTCTTACTCTAATTCTTAAAAGACATTGAATATAGTGATGGAGTCCAATAAATGCCTAAAAATTCTTTTGTGGCCAGGTTACACTGGAAACTAATATTTATTGGATAATCCACAGTAATCCTGTGTTCCTTTAAGCTTCCAATTTTTGGGATAAACCTTCCTTCTTCTCCCATTTAGTGCAGGGAAAACTTTAATCAGACTCTTCTGATACTTGTGTTTGCCTTCTGACCCTGTACTTCCCCATCGTCTGCTGCAAGAGCTTGGTCAAGGGATCTGTGTGGAGCTGTGTTAGAAATACATCTGCAGCTCACGTCTCACAAAGCCATCACATGGAAACCAGATTCTGCTTCTTGGTGGGTGAAAGGATTGGACAATTTTTCCCTAAATCTTTCATCCATCACCTCGCTTTTCCTTCTAACAAAGAGCAGAGAACACCTTGAGTAGAAATCACACCTACAGCACACATAAGACACTACAGGACAATGAAAATCCCAGCAGCGCTGTAAAACCAATGACTAAACCATGCAAGGTTGTTATGGTTTTGAAAAAGTGGTATTCCTCCCTCTGTGCTAGCAGTAGTGAAACTTGTTGATCATAAACTCAATTTATAAACACTGTTACTGCCTCCTACTATGTTTTTCATTTCTAGAGGATTTCGATGAGAAGATACACATACGCACACACAGGAAACAATCCCCTTACACCTAAAGTTAAATTTTAAATGAGAAAGGTCAAACAAGTTCAGATTGAGCAAAAGTGGTGCTCAGTTAATTTCCCCCTACCCTTGCCATAGTACCTGGACACATTTACATGTATTCCTTCTGACAGATTCCTGTGAGGCAGGAAATTGGTTTTATCTGTGGAAAAGCAGGCTAAAGGATTTGTGCATGGTCACACAATGAATCTATAAGGAAAAACGGATTTGGGCATAAGTTTTCTCAGTTGCAAAAAGCATTCTAAGCCCTGGACTCTGAATCTATTTCCAACAAAGGTGCATAAGCTTAGTCACCCATATTTTCTCAGTTAGCAGCTAGTTCTGAGTCCCTTAATGAGCTGTATAAATCACCATTTTTCTAGAACTGAATGCAGAAAGATCTGAGCCTACTCTTTTAAACCCACAGGGCTAAATCTCCCAGAATACTTACATATGCCACTGCCTATTTTTTTTCATCCCATAAAGCAGATATGTTTGAGCCATACATAAAGAAAACACAATGGAATATGCTGAAGATAATAAAGTGGAGTATCCTTTCTCTGCAAGAAATGAACAATGAAGCTGGATAAGGGTTTTTCTGCTTTTAAACTCTTTTCAATAGGAAAACATTTTTAATGAGTTAGAAGTATGGACAGAATGTGTGTCTTCCTCTCGGAGTTTCATTTTTCCTTCTTTCATGAAAAGCTGTGTTTTTGTGAAGACAGAAGTGGTGTTCACTGTGTTTTGGGAGGGGTTAGGGGAGACGTTTCTCTGTGTTTACCCAAAACTGAAAGTGCTTTCTGTTGAAAACAGTGCCATGGATCAGTGTTCTCACCTCACGCTCAGTGTCCTCTGGTGATGAATACCTCACCTCTCCCCATCATGGCACCGTACAGA
Source organism: Daphoenositta chrysoptera (assembly GCA_013397915.1). Taxonomy (NCBI): domain Eukaryota; kingdom Metazoa; phylum Chordata; class Aves; order Passeriformes; genus Daphoenositta; species Daphoenositta chrysoptera. The sequence continues at coordinate 135,265 of VZRO01006333.1, read as the reverse complement.
CCTAATCATCAAACATTGTAAGAAAGATCTTGAGCTCTTAGAGACCCCCCAGTGGAGGGACATGGAGATGATGAAGGGTGTGGAGGGGAAGTCGTACAAGGAACAGATAAGGTTTTCAGTCTTACTGAAAAGCTGACATTTGAGAGAAAAATATTCCCTGAACACTTGTAATGGCAGTCAGTGCCATCTCACTAGCTCAGCAACGTTATAAAAGTCATGGAATCACAGGCTTAAGGGCTGCAAGGGACCTCAGAAGGTCACTGGTCCAACCTCCTGCTGAAATCAGGCAAAGATGGAGACTGCACAATCTCTTTGGGCAACCTCTTCAGTTCTTAACTGTCCTCATGGAGAAAAAGTTCCTCCCCACATATAATTTGAACCACTCTTGTTTCAATTTATAGCTGTTGTCTCTTGTACTCTTATCTCACCTTCTCTGTTGTTGATAAGATGTTCAACAGGGCAGGTTCCACGGCAGAGCCCTGTTATAGTCTGGTTATTAATGGGCTCACAGCGGAGCAAAACCGTAAGCCCATTAATAAGCAGACTCTAACAGGATAAGGCCCCTCATCCTTGACCTTCTGAAAGCAGCCAAGCTGTGTTTGTTGTCCATGTGATTGTCCTCCCATCTGGGCTTCAACATCAAAAGCTGACTGACCAAAGCCTCACTGCAGCGGAGGTAAAGGACAGTCAGTGCCCTCAGTCACTCATCCAGCCAATTCCCTACAGGGGAATCAGGTGGGTCAGGCATGATTAAACCTTGGTCAATCCATGTTGTTCCCAGCCACCTTATGTGGCCATCATGTCCCCAGAAATGTGCTCCTAGAGGTCTCACTCCATGATTTTCCCACTGATCACGACCAAGGTGATCAGTTTCTTAGACAATTCTTTTGGCCATTTTAGAAGATGAATTCAACTTTTACTTCTCCAGTTGTCATGGAACCTCCTCAGTCTCCATGATCTTTCAAAAGCAGCAGAAAGGGGCCTTACAAGGACACCATCCAGCCCTTTCAGCACCCTTGGATGCATGTTAGGTCCCATGGGCTCGCATTGATGCCTTGAGAGGCTGCCTAGAAACAGAGACTAGACAGGAATAAGGGAATAAAGGTAGGTATTTATTTGAAAGGCCTTCAAAGGTACACCCTGGGCAGGCCAAAGACAACACCCAAGATGGACTCTAAGTCACAAATTCTTCACACTTTTATAGGTTTGGTTCATTTGCATATCAGGGTTAATTCTACAATTAAAGCTTCAGTTAATGATGTAATTTCTCCAAGCTCACCCCCTCTTCTAAGATGTTGATTTACACATTTTCAGGCCTGGGACAGTCTGGGTGTCCTTGGAGAGCAGGCCCAGAGAGGCTTTTTTATGTCTAGAGAACAGAAGTTAGCAGGCTACAAGAAACTTCAGAGCTACACTACTAGGCAATACAGGATTTAAAGAATATAAAAGCTAAAACCTAAGGCATGAGCATGATCCAGTTTTTCTCATGTAATTCCCGACTCAACCCTCATTCTCTCCTGGTAGCCCTTCTCCTCCTTGTACCTCTTTAGTCAGTTTAGGGGCAGAGAAAAGCTTGTTGATAACAACAGGTGCAAACTGGATAGCTCTGCTTTACTATGGCTCTGTTTTTAAATCCTTTGTCCCATACAGCAATGAGTCCAAATTTGCCTTGTGCAGAATTTTGTTGCTTAAATAACTGTATGAGCTCTTTTTGTGGCTCCTGGTTGTCCCTTGAAAGTCTATATTCCACCTAATCTTTTATCTTCCTAACACTACTGTTGCGTGTTCAAGGAAGTTTTAAAGTTTCTCACTGGCAGCTAGTCCCTGTTCCCACCTCCTGTGCAGTGCCTATTTGCTTTAAAGCTGTCATGGCTCTGCTTGCCCAAGCTGGTCCCCTGATACCTCCACTCATCTTCCTGCCTAGAGGATGCTCTTCTCTCAGCCTTGCCAACTTTCCAGAGCTCCTTTGCCTTCCAACAAGCTTTCAAGTTCCCTGAATACCCCAAAGTCTCTTCTCCTAAAGCCCAAGGTCTGTACTCAGCTATTCTCTTTTCTCATTCCCCTCCAGAACCTGGATGTCCCAATTTCATGGCATTTAAAGCCACGAATTCTCACATTGCCACACAGCACCTCCCGATTACTTAACGACAGCTTTGTCTGTAGCCACATCTGTTGATCCAAACAACACCTCTATCAGAAAGTTATTCCCGACAACCTCCAAAAGCCTCCTCAACTGCTGGTGTCCCACCATGCTGGCAGATGCCAGAAAAGTTAAAAATTGCCTTGAGAACCAGGGTCTGTGATCCAGAGACATCCACAGATGTCCTTGAGTTACTTAAGGAAGACTTCATTAACTCCTCACCCTGACCAGAAGGTCTGTAAGTCCCTGTCACTGCAGTGTCACCCCCTGCCTGTCTCTCCTCGTATCCTGACTCAAAAGCTGTTGCCCGGATGTTGTCCATCCCAAGCCAGAGCTTGGGAAGGGAAGGTTTGGGAAGGTTTGGAAAGGTGTGGGAAGGTTTGGTAAGAGAAGGTTTGGGAAGGTTTGAGAAGGTCTGGGAAGGTTTGGGAAGGGAAGGTTCGGGAAGGTTTGGGAAGGGAAGGTTTGGGAAGGTTTGGGAAGGTTTGGGAAGGGAAGGTTTGGGAAGGGAAGGTTTGGGAAGGTTTGGGAAGGTGTGGGAAGGTTTGGGAAGGTGTGGGAAGGGAAGGTGTGGAAAGGGAAGGTG
>VZRO01006333.1:117179-132230 GCA_013397915.1 Daphoenositta chrysoptera | reverse complement strand
AAAGGAAAGGGAAGGGAAGGGAAGGGAAGGGAAGGGAAGGGAAGGGAAGGGAAATGGGTTTTCTAGCAAATTCATTACACCAGATTAGAGTAGAGCAAATCAATCAGAAGTGACCTACAACAATCACCTTTTTTTTCCCCCAAGTGTCACCATAATTGCCTCACTCCCAGGAACAACAGGGATGATCATAGCATTGAGTAGTCCCGATTACTGACTCGTGCAGTAACAGTCAGAAAAAGTATGTTAATATTTCAACAGTACAAATTATTAATAGCAAAATGCTTCCTTAAAATGAAGGACATTTTCAGCACGTAGGACTTCGGTTCACTTTCATTTTTCATTAATATATAACTTTAGAAAAAAAAGGGAAGAGCCTGAATGTTATTTTTTTCTCTCTCTCTAGATATGAATAGAAGAGATTATTTGGCTGATGTGATATTTATAGTTCTTAAATAAATATAACTATAGGAGTTTTATAAAATGAAAATCTGAACTAACACAAGCAGACGGAATACTGGTCTCTCTGGAGGGTAGCTGAAATTGGGATTTTAATTACTTTTGATCAGAATTGTGACTAGTCCTAAAAATCTAAACCTCTACAGAATCTCAAAACATCTTTCATATACAAGTTTGCTTTTGCTAGTCACTATACCATATTAAGATCACACTTATTGATGTTTTTATAGTGAATTAGATAATTCCCTAAACTACTAGGAAAAGCGATGGAAAAAATATTTAGGAGAGAGTTATGTACAGTTTATACAAAAATATTGAGCTCTCAACAAGTCAATGTTTCAAATGATTGCCTAAATGAAATAATTTTGAGAAAATTTTCATATGGTTTCAGAATTAAATCTTGTGAAGAGAATGGTTTGTATTGGAAGTCATCTCAAAACTCATCCAGTTGCAACTCTTGCCCCTTCCACTAGACAAGGTTACTCCAAGCCCCATCCAGCCTGGCTTTGGACACTTCCAGGGATCCAGGGGCAGCCACAGCTTCTCTGGGCAACCTCTTCCATCCAGTCCACACAAGAGATAAGTTGTAGGGATGTTGTCATGATTTAGTAAAGCCTGACAACTCTCTTTCCCTTAAAAGAGCAGCATCCCTTCTGTTGGATTTACTCTCTCTGCTAAAAGCCAGGATTTTTAAGTAAACTAAAGTGCTGAGAAGCAGATAGGGAAAAAGATTGCCTTAGAATAGAAGACAGATGAAAAACCAAAGGTAGTCTTGGGTCAAATCTGGCCTTTCACCTGTTTTTGCTAAGACATTTGTGAAATCTGGAGACCAGATGGGCAAGCACACCTATGAGCCTTGCTCAGAGGGGTCCCTCTGCTCACAACACACTCTCTTCATCCAAGTTTGCAGTTTAAAAGAGCTGCTCACTAATTGCGGTAATAGTCTCAACAACTTTTTAATTTCATATGCCAGCACACCAGAATTTTCGAGTAATTTTTTCTTTCCCCTCCAAGGACACCTTGCAACCATTCCGAAAGTGCCAAATATAGAAAAAAAAGTAGCCCCGAAGCACTGCAGGAACACTGCAGTTTATCTTGGAGACATGCAGCAGCTCCCTGACAGCTTGGCTTCGACTTCAATTTTCTTTCTCCCCGCGCCAGGCACCATATGCTGACTGTTACAATGAAATGACACTTAACCCGCAAGCCTGCAACAGAGAGGCTATATTTAAATTCAACTGTTAGGTGAAAGTGTGTTTTAGAAAACCCTCCAGGAAGCTGCATCCAAATGGTTACAGCGAAGAATCTATATCTAGGGATTTGGGGAAGGATAGCAGGTTACAGCATCATCACTTCTGAAGTTGTGGCTATATAGTGATATTCCCTTTTCATTTCAGGTAGAACTAAAACCATTGCATAATGCAGTGTTTGGCATTTATCAGCTTGACTGTTTGGAAGAAAGAAAATTTTAATAAACTTGCTTTCTTTGGGATTTTCTGTAACTATTTCTGTCTGTGTGTTATCAGTCTCAACTTCTTACTTGGAGTTAACCTAACAAAGTAAATAGAAATGTTAACACATTTATTTCAGCATTTTGTCAGTATACCTTTACATTTAAATGGCAGAAAGACACTGGAGGAAAGCTCTATAACTGTTGGAATTATCAGCATTGAATATTTGACATTCTGAATTAGATCATTCCCAGCATTTTAGCCTGTTCCATAAAGGGAGAGATGGCAGTAAGGAAGCTGATTATGTTTTCCAGATTTCCAAAGGAAATGCCAGTCCTGACAGTACCTAAAGCAGTTAAACAAAGCTGTGACATTGGTACAGTTTTTAACTTCAGTTTTTTAGAGGAAATGCTTTAGAGTACCTGAGGGTATTTATGAATTAATGCTGAAGAGTTCTTTACTTTGGCTAATGCCCCACCATGTTTTTCAAACCAGGTTTGGAGACTGAGAACAGATGAACATGCAAAAATCCACAGGTTGACCATTCATTCTTCAGATGAGGGAAACATCTAAGCTTCAGCCTCTGATATGACACCATCTATTTCTATTCTACATGTCTTTTTTGAAGCAAACAGATAACCCAGATGTGAATTAATACTGTTTTCTGAGATGTTTCCAGAGCAGTAACTTCCCAAAGTAAGCTTGCATTTCATCTGGTTGTGTTCAGTATGCTGTTGATGTTTTATCATGGTGATTGCACGAAGCCATTAGTCTAAGTTCTTGTGAAACATCCCTCAAAATTGCTTCCCTTTATACCCCTCTGCCACACAAATGTGATGAGAGTACATGCATACATGCTTGCTACAAAGGGTAGTTCAGGAATATTTCAGGTATTCGGCTAATTTCAGAGAAGTCCAGAACTTTTTTACACTTACGCAAGGACACTGTAACAGTAAATATGAAGGCAGGATGCTCTCAAAGCCCATCTAAAGCATCGTACGAGTGGAGGATGTTGTACAATTGTATGTATGTGTATGCAGATACACAGACGTGTATATGTTCAAAGTAGCAAATGAATTTCAGAACAAGTACATTATAAAATATTGTGACTAGGAAGCTGTCAGTGTACTTCTCACAGGGAAAAACATGAAAGCCTCTCAATAAACAGTGAGAAACTACTATCTTGAAAAAATAAAGTTGCACCTCTAAAGCTTAATTGAATTGACCAACACTTCTGTTTGACCTGGTTAGTCCCCAGCACAGCACCAATCTCTCACAAATCAAACAACCCTACTGTTTGTCCTAACGTCTTCTTAGAAAGAGTCTGGGACACCAGAGTTCTGCTCTTTCCAAAAGATCTGACCTGCAAAATTCAGTTTAAGAAAGCTCAAGATAAATCTTTTAAGATTGGTCTCAGTTAATGAGGTGTAGCCTGTTGGCAGAGCACTTTCTTTATGGCCCACATTGGCCTTGCAAGACATATCCTGTGCAGAGGAGGACAGATTTCCTTGTATCTACTTCTGCTCCAGAGTCAGGCAACCCACAAATCTGCCATTAATGCACCCAGTTCTTTAGCTGTGCTACGAATTCATCTCTAACCTAATTTACAAGTGAGTATCCACATAAGGAATAGCCTCATTTACTTTCACTCAGTGTAAGAACAGAGATTGCCTTTTCAGTGACAATTACACCCAATCAGAAGAAGAAAAATACCCCATATGAGGAAATTTTACTGTGAGATCAGGCTATTCACAGTCCCCTCTACAACTAACACAGCTGAATCCAGCTCTAGAACCCATTTGCCAAAAATTCAAACCCTATACAATCCCCAGCTGAACACATATTCACCGACACATATAGAAAAGATCGTTACGCTGTCTTTTAGCTGTGATTATTCTTGGGGGTTTTTAATCCCTCTTTCCCATGTGGCAATTTCTTCTAAAGAGCAGAGCAAGAGGTGCATGATTTTCTCCTGCCTTTGTCCTCCTGCACTGTCAGTGCAGAATGCTCCCTACCCCCTTGCTACGGGATGCATTACAGAGCACAGCCCCTAAAATATAGAATCATGGAACAATTAAGGTCGGAAAAGCCCTCTAAAATCCTCAGGTCCAAACATTAAGATAACACTGACAGGCCCACCACTAAACGCTGTTTCTAAGTGCCACGTCTAATGTTTTTTGAACAATTCCAGGGATGTTCACTCCACCACTTCCCTGTTCCAATGCTTTACAACCCTTTCAGTGAAGAAATTTTTCCTGAGATAGATTTGTAACATGGAAGTGAAGGAAGCGCAGGTTTGATAAGTAGATAACAGCAAAATTTCACCAAAAATGTTTTTCTTTTCTCCAAAATATTTCTTGACCTGTCCAGAATGTTTGAGAAAAAAAAAAAAAAGTCCTCAAAAGAAAGTAAGGAAACAAACACATCACCACAGAACTGAAGTGCTTTTGTTGTTGAGTTTTTTAAATAAAATAAGTACAAACTATTATATATATATATATTACATATATACAATATATGTAATATATATATTACATATATATAATATATTATATATACTATATTATATATAGTATATATATTATATATATACAAAATATTATATACTATAACAGGTAATATGTAATATAATAATAAAACCTATAGTAACTATGAGTTCATATCTTTGAAGAACAGTTAATTTGCAATTCCAGCTGCTCAAATGTAGGCTATGCCTTTAGAAACTAGAATGAATATGAATTCTGCTTTCTTCCACACCTGACATTGGGTCAAGAAATCTCTTTGCAAACAAGCCAGGTGCATCACTGTCCGTGCCACTCTCAGAAGCCAACGCCAAGGGTTCAGAGGCCTAGGAAAGGTGGAGGGGAATGTTATCTCCCAATTCTATAGCAAAAGTTGCTTACTGGCAACACAGAAAGTAGTATTTTACCAACTTATAAATGAAGATTGTTTGTGTTTAGGTGAGACATATAGTGGAATCCAGTGCCACAACCAGGTGGCAAAATTACCTTAAGGCAGGATGACATAAACTATATAAAATTAAGTTGGACTGATACACTCCAAATTATGCAAAAAAATACACAGCAAGAAATCCCTTAAATCCAATTATAGACCTATTATCTGAATGTATCACCAGTAAATTTTCCCTCGCTTCTGTTTAAGAAGCTTGGAATTTCACTGCCCTGTATCAATGCTGTTTTCTGCAAACTCCTTTCCTGATACCCCATTGTCAAATCCACAGTACTTTGCCTCTTCCTGTAATTCAGTCCCATGTATTAAACTCCTCTAATTCACAAAACCCTCAAGGTTTCCTCCTGTCAGACTGAGCTTTTTGCTTATATTTTTATAGCCTCACATCATTATTTACTTTGCTCCTCTTTCATTCTCTGGCCCAAAGTTTTTGCAGTCATGATCTGGACCTACTAAACCAAACCAGGAGGGGTAATCTTGTTAAACACGTCAACTATTCACACAATTTTCCACTGATTGCAGTGGAACCATCCTAGTTAATATGAGGCTGGTAAGCCATCTTCTTCAGCACAGCAATCACCCTCCTTAGGTACCTAAATAAACAAATGTCACACCAAGGACTAAAGTTTTTTGAAAATACAAGGTTCTTTTGAAAATCTGTTTCTGAATGCTAATGCTAAGCTGCATGGAAAATGTCAGTGATTGACTAGTGAAAAAAAAATAGTACTTAAACAGCATATTTAATTGATATGGCATTAGCCTCAATGACATTTAGAGAACATCAAAGACAGAACATATCTGTGTCATGAGGAATATGAAGCAAAAATGGAACTTCAGCAGAATGATCAAATTTAATTCAATGAGTAACAATAGTTAGGATAACAAAATATTCTGTGCAGTAAGTTTACTCATCCTCTTAACTTTATTTGTGCAGCCTGAAATTGGATTCCATAGAAATGCGAAGTTTTACAGATTGCTGAGATCTGAACCTTTATCTTTCCTTGCAGGCTATTTGTATTAATCTACTTTTCTTTGAAGCACAGAGCTATTAAACTGTTAAAGCTCATTTAAAATGTGGCTATATTTCTATCAATGGACCCAGATAGTGGAATTATAGATTTTAATTGTGCTTTTTGTATCTTGGGCATGCTTACTTAGAAATATTTGCCACAAAAATATGCAGTTAAAGAGCTTTTATTGCTGCTGATTGGTGAATTGTGTCTATATTGACAGCAAGAGGTGGCTTAGCATATAGGAGAAATTACATGGGCCACTTTCTGTTAGTGACTAATACAAAAGCCATAGCCAGCTTTGTTCCCCTGCCTTTATTAGTACTTTATCATGAAATCAAAGCATGTGAAATCGTAAAATGCCATGTTCTTTAGCAGTGAGATACAAGAATATTTCACATTTGAGTAGCACACATCCTACAAAACCAGTTAGATGCATAACTGGAAAATCGGAATTTGTGCTATTCATCTGACACATCTGACTAACTTCTCCAGTTTAACAAAAGCAGAACTGGACAGTTTCCATCCTGTAATACTCAATCACTTTTCCCATTGCAAACTGCAACTGCAGGATGGCCATAGCACGGGGAAAATGAAAATAAAACATAACTATAAAAACAAAAAAGTAGGAACAAGCACTGCAGTAAAAAGCCAAAGGAGAACTCCACTTGCTTTTCAGGGTAGTACTGGATAGCAAGGAATGTGTTGCTCTGTGCTTTGCCAGATTTAAAATTAAAAAAATAATCTTGTACCATCAAATATACCTGGCACCAGAATGGAAAGAGATACAGAATAAACCTAATCCTTTCACAAATACCACCACCCTGACAAAATTTACATAGCATGACATGAGCACATTAGAAAAAAATGACAAAAAGAAGGTGAAACTGCTCATTTAAGCTTATCATTATTTTAAAAATGGATGAAAACAGAAATGACTATAAACTACTTCACAGGGAACACAGAGTGTGTGTCTAACATCCTCTCTGCCTCAAGATTGGTTCCAAAATCTACACACATGTATTCACAAATATTCTCAAAGTTCTATTTATTTTTAATAAGCAGTTAATTATATAACTGATTGCAGTGAAAATGATGTTTTAAAATTTTGTTTGGTTTGAAAAAGATGTTCAACCAACGTATAAATACCTTAGAGAAATCATATAATCATAAAATTGCTAACAGTGGAAAAGACTTCTCAGGCCATGAAGTCCAATCATCAACTCAGCACCATGTTCACCTCTAAACCATGTCCTCAAAGTGCCACACCTACACACCTTGTGAACACCTCCAGGGACAGGGGCTCCACTACGGCCTTGAGCAGCCTGTGCCACAGCCTGACTACTCTTTCAGTAAAGAACTTTTCCCTAATATCCAGCCTAAACCTCCTGTTGTACAACCCGAGGCTGTTCCCTCTCCTCCTGTCCCTGTTCCCTGGGAGCAGAGCCCGACCCCCCCGGCTGCCCCCTCCTGTCAGGGAGTTGTGCAGAGCCACAAGGGCCCCCCTGAGCCTCCTTTTCTCCAGCCTGAGCCCCTTTCCCAGCTCCCTCAGCAGCTCCTGGGGCTCCAGCCCCTTCCCCAGCTCCGTTCCCTGCCCTGGACACGCTGCAGCCCCTCAAGGTCTCTCTGGCCATGAGGGCCCAGCACTGGACACAGCACTCGAGGTCCCTCAGCAGTGCCAGCACAGGGGACAGTCACTGCCCTGGGCCTGTGCTCACACCAGGGCTGGGACAGCCCAGGGGCCATTGGCCTCTTGCCCACCTGGGCACACCTGGGCTCCTGTCCAGCCTCTGTCCCCAGCACCCCCAGGGCCTTTCCTGACGGGCACTGTCCAGTCACTCTGCCCCAGCCTGGAGCTGCAGGGGGTTATTGTGGGCAAAGTGTAGGGATCTGACACTTGGCCTTCTTGGCCCTCACACCACTGATGTTGGCCTGTCCATCCAGACTGTTCGGGTCCCTCTGCAGGGCCTTCCAAACCTCCAGCACCTCAACATTCTTCTACTGCACTCAGCAGTAGCTGATCTCATAAAAAGCAAATGTATAATCCTTGAACACCCTGGTTGTGAAGGCTTCTGCCTTCACCTTCTGCTTCTGCCTGTGAGGAGCATGACTGTTCCTCATTTCACAGCATGGGAATTAAACCTCCATACTACTGTTCCAAATTCCACCATTTGCTATCAGTGACAAAAACATCATCACTCTTTATGTTAGAAAGAAGGTAAATAAATCCCAAATCCTAATCCTTTTGCTGGATTAGTCTCAGCATCAAGCCCACAGTGGACACATTTAAACTTTTATATATTTCCCTCTGTGTATGCCTGTCAATTTACAATGAAGATCAACATACAATTTCATGCTAGCCTAGACCCAGAAATTTCTGTAGTTTGTCAGTTCAGCCCCCCTGCTTTAACTAGAAGTGGATTACTTCATCTGAGATACTTTAACACCCCACAAGACTAATTCACAGGTCATGTCATTTTTGCATAATGTTGTTAGAGAGATAGAATGATCCCTGATTTTCAAGAGATAGTAACAGCCAAAGGGTAAATAACATGAGTGTCTTTGCCTGAGGCATTTGTAATGTGAAGTCATTAATTTTGCTCCTTTCTTACTTTTTCAGCATGAACTAAAATGTATTACTAAACCTTGTGGCAGGAGAATAGTTTAACTTAGCAAGCAGAAAACATAGGGACTGTTTTGATTCTGAGTTATATGTTGTAGGCCACCTTCCACAGAACATTTTGCTAAGACCAAACAGGTGAGATATTCAGTGATATATCTCATGAAATGATAAACTGTCAAGAACTATACTGATTAGTAGTAAATGTGCAGACGAAAACTGGTGATATTGTCTGATTGCCTGAAAAACGAAAGCCACCCCATCTTCTTACATTCTTTCTGAGAATCAAAAACAATCACAGAATGTTTTGGGTTGGAAAGCCTTTAAAGCTCATCCAGTTCCAGCCCTCTGCCCTGGGTAGGGACACCTTCCACTAGACCAGGGTGCTCCAAGCCCTGTCCAACCTGGCCTTGGACACTTCCAGGGATGGGGCAGCCACAGCTTCTCTGGGCAACCTGTGCCACAGCCTTACAGAAAACAATTTCTTCCCAATATCCCATCTATCCCTGCCCTCTGGCAGTGGGAAGCCATTCCCTGTATACTGTCACTCCAAGCCTGTGTCTAAAGTCCCACTCCAGTTCTCCTGGAGCCCCTTTAGGCACTGAAAGGGGCTTTAAGGTCTCCCTGGAGCCTTGTCTTTTCCAGCTGAAGACCCCCAGCTCTCCCAGCCTGGATCCAGAGCAGAGGGGCTCCAGCCCTGGGAGCATCTCTGTGGCCTCCTCTGAACCAGCTCGAGCAGGTCCATGTCTTTCTCATGCTGAGGACCCCAGAGTGTAGTGCCAGCTGGGGTCTCAAGAGAAAAGACTAGAGGGAGAAAAGACCTTGTTGCTTTGATTTGGTGAGAACAAATAATTCAATGAATGTAATACATCCCAGCAGCAACACAGGGTGTAATAGTGGTGTTCTTACATAAGAAAGTAGTAAAATATAATGTTAATTTTGAATACAATATCCAATGACCCAAACTTTAACAGAAATGTTTTTACCAAACACAAAGCCCTGTGTACTTTGTAGTCTACTTCTGTGAGCTGTTTATAGTGCTGTTAGAAGTGTCCGTGCACCATAGGTCATGAGACAGTCACTAGAGCAAAAATGATGAACCATCACTAAATTTGTGTTACATTTCTCTGAACAGAAATAAATCTGTCTATTTTTGAGGGGGGGCAAAGGGGAAGATTTAGATCTGTATATGTAAAAAAAAGGCTCAGTATATGCAGCTGGGACATTACTTGTCAAGAATACAAATGTCCCACAAATGTCGCAGCTCCTGAAAGAGAGTAGGTTTAGATTAGACATTAAAAGGAAATTCTTCCCTGTGAGGGTGGTGAAGCCATGGCACAAGGTGCCCAGAGAAGCTGTGGCTGCCCCTGGATCCCTGGAAGTGTCCAAGGCCAGATTGGACAGGGCTTGGAGCACCCTGGGCTAGTGGAAGGTGTCCCTGCCCATGGCACGGGGTGGAATGGGATGGGCTTTAAGATTCTTCCAACCCAAACCATTCTGTGATTTTAATGATTCTGTGGTGGTTTTTTTAAAGTCAGTGGCATTACTGGTCCTCACCAGTCAAGAATACCATCTTTCCCATTTAGTCTGATTCTAGATTTGTTTTAACCTGGTTTCGTAAAAAGTGGCAGCCATGGATCAGCATTTTGGTAGTAGGTGTTACAGATACAGGGAGGTCTTACAGGCAGATGAATGTATCTATTTCTGAACTTACTCTACATCCTCAAATTAGTTTCACCCATTTCTAGACTTAATAAGCCACAAATCACTTTAAAACTACTTTCACATTTGATGACCATACGTCACAGTGGGCAAAATAATGTTATCACAAAAGGCATGATGCCATGATGATTTTTTGCCTTTCTTTTTATACCCCTTTTATATACTTTTTCTATATCCTTATTGCTTCTAGCCCACATTCCTAGACCTAATATTTTGTTAAGCCAAGAGACCAAACATCTTGGAAGCCTCATAGTGAGGGGTCAGGAAGGCCCAGACACCAAGGGCCTCTCTAGAACACATTCTGTAAACTGAGATAGGCCCAGCCAGGCGAAGGTTCCTCGGGGCAGGGGGTTCACTCGGTTCCTTGGGGAATCTTTGCTGGATGTGCTCATTTGTGAGGCCCAGAATGTGATCCCGACTGCCCGTGGGTGTGCATTCCAGTGTGCTCTGCGGGCATTGCCCCTGGGTGTGCTGCACCTAAGGGTCCTTCCATAAATACCCAGGGGAAAACCCCTTTTTCCCTTCTAACCGTGTTTGGCTCTTAATTTTAAGACCAGGGAAAGGCATCAGGCACACCCAAAACTGTCCCTGCAGTGTTTAATGTGAATGCCAAAACGTGACCCTCTTATAAATGCCTTGACTGCAAGATAAACTGCAGCCACACCCAGCCGTCAACCAGGGGACAGGAAGTTGTGGGAAAACCATCTGTATTCATTCTGGCACTCGAAGAACAGCTGGCTCCCTGAATTTGTCCTGTGGGTGTTCAGCTGGAGTCACTTTCCTCTCCCTGCACTAGGCAGGTACTGTTAGCAGGCAATGGCTCCAGCAGATTGTTACCACCATCTTCCTTTGTTTTCGGCTTTTAGAGTCGTTTCTTGCCAGGCTAGCTCCTTCTGAAATTACTGATTTGTTAGCACGTTTCAGGGTGGCCTCACATCACAACAGAGAAGCAGAGCACAAGCTTTTTTTCACAGCTGGGAAATGCATATTTCACAAGGATAAAGCCACCTCATTTCAGGTACAATGCTGTTCAGACAGAGCTATGAACCACAAATTCATTTGGTAATATGTAGGTGGACCTTTCTCTGTTCCACCCCCCCGGCTCTCAGAAGTTCTGTTCCCTGACTAAATTCTGAGGTATTACCAAGTTTACTTAACTAAAATTGATCTTTCCCTACTGTTTAATTCCAGTTACCATGACAGAACTAATTCTTCTGAGGGAGAGAGGCATGTTAACTCACGCATATCAGCCTTACACAGGAATTTCCAAACGTTTAAGCTGAATTAGAGACAGGAGTCCCATGACCTCAGTTTTTGTGGTGTAGAAACTTGCCAAGTCCCACTTTGTTTTAGCATAAATACTACATGAGGACAGTTTTATGGCAGTCAACAACCATATAACATTTTGCAAACCCACTCATGGCTCCGAATTCTCATGGTTTAACTGTGAAGACAAGAGAAATAGAGTAAAACAAGTGTCACTTGTAAATTATATATCTAATTTTGTCTCCCCATAAATATAGAATTGGTACATGAAGATGTTTTTTAGAAGTAGAAGCAAAATTCTTTTTCTTTCATTTTAATGTCCTACTTCACAACATTTTAAGTTTAAATGTTCTTGTAAATTATCTCTAAATTCCAATGAATTACTGTGAGTAAAATTCGTTTTAAAGTTATTCATATTCTACCAATCTCATAGAATGGGAAAATGACCATCACTATTAAAAAAATTTTGAGCGGTTTGATTGTTTATTTTGTTTTTTAAACTGTTTTTGTCTCTCTGAAGGAATAGGTGTCAGGGATTTTGATGTATTATACTGATTTCTAACACTCCTTCATGGTTTGGGTGCCAAGGAAACACACACCCAAGTCACACAGAACTGCTACATCAGAACCAGTAAACAAGCACACATTTGTGCTCATCCAGGCCAAGGAGTCAGCAGTAAAAACAGACATAACCATTACTTCATCGGGCAAAATCCTAAATAAACATATGTACCTTTGAAGTCAACCTCATGAGAAATAGTTCCACTAAAGGAAAATCAAATTTCAAAGACAACCAAAACAAGAAAAAAAAGAGAAAAGGCAAAGGTCTGTAAGGAACAAAGCAGTCCTTGAGGGAATTTTGTGGGAATTGCTAATGAAACAGAGGCTAGGGAACCTCTGGAGAGGCATGTGAAAGGATGGCTCAGGATCCAGGTTTTGAGTTGAACTCATGTGCTGTTAGTTACAACTTGGCCACCCAGCCTGGGCACTGAACTCAGCACCAACTCCTTTCAGATTCTTTGGAGGTTTGGAGTTGTGCACCACCTGTAATATTTATCAAACATATATTGACAGCTCTTAACATGGTCAACATATGTGCACACAGTGGATCCAGAAATGAAGATACAGGGGGAGAAGTGATATCAAATGCATTTCCCATGACGTTATAACACAAGGAATTTATGGAAAACTAAAATTTAAATGAAGAGCTTCTGTAGCCACATAAGTACCTATTTTTTTGTTTTGTTTTGTCAAGGTTGATTTCATTAACTATATCCAGAATAATATGGAAAGACAGAGAAAAAAATGGAGAAAAGTCATAGTAGCCTGCGTATGCAAAGAAGTTTCATGCTAATGTGTTTCAGTTACAGATTCTCAGAAGTCTTCTATTGCAGCCACAACTAAAATTTAATGGATAAATTTAGGCATCATCTAGAGTTGACCAAAAGCATGAGAAAATGCAGCAAGATCTGACAGAAAGTTTCTGCCATAGGCATTTTAATGCAAGGATCTAATCAGGAAAGATCTTTTAGCACTGCCAGGGTTACAAAGATTTTCTGGATGTCTGATTCATGAGCAAACTTCATTAATGTCTTGGCTAAAGGCTTCTATTCAGACACCAGTCTATAGAGGGTATAAGCTTTTCTTGCTAATGAGCAGTTTTCTTCTCACTGCAAAAACGTGAATCATTAAACTAATTTATTTAACTCATCTATATCTATATTTCTATTTATGTATGTATATATACACATATCTCTACATACACACACATGTGCACATACATACATATATGTGTACAGAAATATATACTCGTGAATATATATAAACACATGCATTTATATTCACATCAATTCATTCTCACAGTAATCACCAATATTTGGGTTCTAGACACCAAGAAATTTACAAGCACCACAGTCTACATGTTTTCCACTTATTCTAATTTATCAAGCCCTGTGATTTGGTACCAAAAGCATCATTACAGAATCACAGAATCTGCCAGTTTGGAAGGGACCCACAAGGATCATTGAGTCCAACTCCAGGCCCTGCAGAGACACCCCAACAATCCCACCCTGTCTCTGGGAGCAGTGTCCAAACACTCCTGCAGCTCTGGCAGCCTCAAGGCCGTGACCATTCCCTGGGGAGCCTGAGCAGTGCCCCACCACCCTCTGGGAGAAGAACTGTTTCCTAATATCCAACCTAAACCTCCCCTGACACAACTTTAGGCCATTCCCATGAGTCCTGTCCCTGGTCATGAGAGACAAGAGATCAGTGTCTGTCTCTTCTCTTCCCCTAACAAAGAAGTTGTAACTGCGATGAATCTCCCCTCACTCTCCCCCAGGCTGAACAGCCCAAGTGCCCACAGCAACCCCTCATAAGGCTTCCCCTCAAGGGAAGCCCTCCTTTGGATGCTCTCTAACAGTTCAATGTCTTGCTTATATTGTGGCACCCAAAACTGCCCCAGCACTCGAGGTGAGGCCACCCCAGTGCAGAGCAGAGCAGGACGAACCCCCCCCAACCCGACCAGCAGAGCTGGGCCTGGTGCCTCCCAGGACAGGGATGTCCCTCCTGGCTGCCAGGGCACTGCTGACTTAGATCCACCTGGCCATGGACTGGGAACTCGAGGGCTCTTACCACAGCTGCCCTCCAGCTTCTTGCTCCCCTGTTCATACACACAGCCAAGGCTGCAGTGTCCCAGGGGCAGCACCTTCCCTGTTAAAGTCCCTATGGTTGGTGATTGCCCATCTCTCTAATTTGCTGAGGACTTTCTGCAGTGCCATTCTGTCTTTGAGGGCATCAAACAGCTCTCAAGGGCTTCTGGAGTGTGATGAGGCTCAGGGCTTCTGGATGGGTGCCTGAGTTTAGGAACCCATTAACATTCCCTGTCCAGATCAATCTCACCCTCAGTTTTTCCTTTAGTCACGGCCGCTTGAGCATCACCAACTGTTCGTTTTAGAAAAGGAAAACGGAAATGAACAGTTCTTCATAAGAAGAGACCTCACTAAAAGTCCTCATTTTTTAATCACTTGAACTTACTGTTTTTTAAATTTATTTTGCATGGTTAGATACATGAAATGTAGACAAAAAGCTACATTCTGTTTGTTAATGCAGGTTAGCAGATTGCTAATGCTGTGCGAGGTTTAGCCTTCAGTATTATTATTCTAATCTGTAGCCAGTATTTTATGTAAATGGCTACAGATGTAGTTTAAATAAAATACAATTAGATGGGACTTGATAGTGAAGCGATGTCTTTGTTTACTTTCTATTATTGAAGCATATTTATCAAGAAGCAAAGATGACATTGTATTTGAGTTCCTACTATCCAATCCTACTGCTAGCAGTCAGGATATATGTTAGAAATCTATATGAGTTATAGTTCAATATAAGTTCTATTAGTTCAAGAACTGTAAGAATATAGTTCAGAATTAGCTGAAACACAAACATTTGTTTTAGATTAATCAATTACATTTCCTCAGGTCTTGGATTCTGCTATCTTTCTGAATATTCGGTAGAGAGTCTCTTCTGTTTTGGTTTTAAATTATGTTACTCACATAAGTCA
>VZRO01006333.1:64204-117060 GCA_013397915.1 Daphoenositta chrysoptera | reverse complement strand
TTTCACAAGGGTCTCTGCTGGAAAGAACCTGTAGCTAAAAAAAAAAAAAAAAAAATCACAACCAGCATAATGACTGTGAAACTCTGTAGAATCAATCAATCCAAGCTAGAAGACAACCAAGATTTGGATTCAGAGATATTGACCACGACCTTAACTTAACAGTAGTAGAAGAAAATGACAAGAATCCTTGAGTGAGCACATTCAGTGTCAGATGCTCTTTTCCTGCGTGGAAAAGGCACAAACGCCCTTCTGTACAAACAATCACACATTCCAATCAATACCACTGGCTTTTTATGCAGAGAAGGTTTCTGTTCCACTCAGTCGTTTTTCTCTATGTGAGGTATAACATGCCACCCGTATAGACTTAACATATGGCCAAAAAGAAAAACCTGAAAGCCATTCTCTTTGGAGACAGCTACCACCCTAGCAGCAGTCAGAGAAAACAACAACATGGGGGTTAAAACAAAAGCACAGAGAACTTCATTCGAGTAATAAAAAAAAAATCTTTTTTCTTTTTTTTACAGTAACTAAAAGAAGTCTTGGTAATTGTTTTCTCCTCTATGAAAGTCATCAGCGTTTGATATCCTCTACATCTTGAACATTACCGATAGTACCAGCAGGGATACTGAAACAAAAATGAAAAGGAAGGGCAAATGAAAGAACAAAGACCAAACTAATGAAAAATCTTCAAAGAATTAATGAAAATGACCTGATTTCATGTGCAAAATCCTGACAGACTACCCTGCTGACTGAAGAATGTATCCTTTATTAGTGTTAAACAGCTTTTACACTACTTCAGTGATTGCATGAAACCATTAAGTTACAGCCTCTATTATACTAATTTTTTTAGGGCAACTTAAATGATTCATGAACTCAGTAACTGAAATGATGACACACCATATTCTGTAAATAAATGTTCTTTGTTCTTGGGAAACATATCAGTAGGTGGTTTGATCCAATAATTATCCTTAAAATATTAGATTTTGAAAGAGGCTATATTCTAGAAATAGATTATAATAATGTTTTAAAAAAATAAGATTTGCTCTTCTCCTTGCCATTTGAGTTTCTTTAGGATCTTTGATTAAATACATCGAGCAAATAAGGAGAAATACAAAGAGAGATTGTCAAAACACAGATTCCTGCAGTGTATTATGAAAAAAAAAATATACAGAAGGCAATCTTGGCATCAATACTCTCCTTTGTTGCCAAGCTGAAGCACGCCTGTGTTCTTGTCAAGCTCCTAATCCTGCTAGCACAGCCAGCACTGCTCCCCAGCACCCTGCCCAGTGCTGGTGTATCTCACCAGGAGAAACTCCACCCTTGCTTGAAAACCCAGGAGGCTGATACTGAGCAGCCAAGTGGTGTGAGGGAATACGGGGTAGGTCTGAGTATGGTCCCTGGCAAAACACATTAGAGGTCTTTGAGTTCTGTAGAATAGATCTGATAAATCACTTGTGGTATTCTGAGCCTTCTGCAAGATTCTGTGGGAAGCCAGAATCACTTAAAAATACACTGTTTCTTCAGGGGCTATCATGCTTTTCATAGACTCACAGAATGGTTTGGGTTGGAAGGGACCTTAAAGCCCATCTTATTCCACCCCCTGCCATGGGCAGGGACACCTTCCACTATCCCAGGGTGCTCCAAGCCCCAATGTCCAACCTGGCCCTGGACACTTCCAGGGATGGAGCCTTTTTTCCAAGATCTTCAAAGGTGGACTGAGGGCTGATATTGTGGATCATTCTCAAAAATGAACTTGATTTATCTTCTGTTCTTCAGTAAAAAGCGCTTTCCTTTACCCAGAGCAGATGACTTCTCTGCCATGCTGGCTCACAGATGTAAGAGAACTGGAAAGACAAGGTCATTTTGGGAATCAGAACTGCCTTCCTATCTTCCTGTCCACCTCTGAGCCCTCATTTCTGTCTGCCCTTTTCCTGGGCCACAAGTACCCACAAGAGCTCAGACTCTTTCATTATTGCCCATGGAGATATCATGTATCCATGCATATGGAGATATTGCTGGCTGGGGCAGACCCCTTACACAACTGGGATTGTGAGCACAGACCTAAAACAAGTGTCCAGTCTTTATCTTGTGTACTTCTCATGTCTCTGGTATCCATCTGAGGAGCCCTCTGGTTCTCCCAGTGATATTGGAGATTGCCAAACCCTCCTTCACCTTTCTGAACCTCCAGTCTAGGGACTTCTTAGTCCCTTAATATTCTGGCTAAACTAAACTAGGCTCTGGTTATGTTTCATCTGAAAACATGGTCTTAAGTTTTCTGTTATTGTATGCATGCCTTCTCAGTTTTAATTTTCTCTTCCTTTATTTAACATCTTTTCACAAGCACATACCCTCCAGACAATCCCCTGGATAAAGACCAAGAAATTAATATCATATTGATAACAGGAACTGCTAATTATAAGGCATCATGACCTGATATGTGTTTGGGCTCTAAAGTTAAAACAAAAATGCTTTCCTGTGAAAGAGATTTGCATTTGGGACAAAGGGATGGAAATTTAGTGATTTTGGAGGACATTATCCAGGTATTGCTAGACCTGGAAATATGGTCATCTAAAGCTTTAATTTTGCTCGGGTATGTCCTTATTCAAGCAGTTTCACCAAACCTAGTTATTCAACTGGTGTCATGTCTTTTTGCCCAGCTAACTAGAATAAGAGAGGCTGGCAAAGTGTGTCACAATCCAAAATTAAACTCATTGTTTTTCAGATCCAGACATTCTTAAAAATGTACTGGGCTACAAATATTTTTCTAGAGGAAATGTATCAACTCACAATCCTAAAAACTCTCTTTGGGCTGCTCTTCCCTGTTACCAGACTGTGAGCCCCTGGATTTAAAAAGAGGACTTAGAGAATTCCCCAGTCTAGCCTTTTGCAAACATTCTGGGAACAATGATTCATCTGATTTCTGTACATTTTATCCACTGAGCTGAATGGAATATTCCCCACCGGAAGCTGACCAATTACAACACAGACCAGAAGCAATTTACTGATGGAGTGAATTTCTTGAAAAAGCAGAGGGAACCACTCCTGCTATTTATTCCTTATTGGTATGGCAGTTGTGGAAGACACACCTGTTGCTCTTTGGTGCGTGCATGACCCCAGTTCCCCACAGCCCAGCAGTGACACTGTTCACACAAAGGGTCTGGAGAGCTGGAGGCAATGCTTGACCAGTTGGCTGAGCCACCTGTTGGAAGCCACCCCACTGTCATCCATGACAGCTCAATGACTACAGCCCATTTCTTCCCTCGGCTTCTGCAGTACTAATCTGCCTCACTCCTTTCCCTGATGCATTCCATTCCATCTCCCTCACCTTTTATGGGTTTTGTGAGTGATGCTTTCTGTCAAGGAAGCTGAACTCCTGAGCAATGTCTGAGCAATGAGCTCCTATTTTAATTTCCAAAGAAACAGTTTTACTGGAAAAAAGCAACAGCTCCGATACTTGATCAGTACCAAATGGGCCCTTCCAAAACAATGTCAGTGATGCTGATTTCTAGAGTGTCAAAATGTATGGGAAACAGCAACACCAAGAAATCATCCCCTTAGACATTCAAAAGGTGTGGTGTCAGATATCTCCATTTCTACAAAACTCTTGTATTGAAAAACTATTGTTGGAAGACTTTTATTAGTTCTTCTATATGCTTTGAAATTCCAAATTAATCCGTTCAAATCAGCCTCAGGAAGAGCACAAAGAAATGTTATTCCAGACCGTACACTGGAGTGAAAATTATAATTCAGGGCATATTGTGTACCTGCACAACTGAAGCCCCTAGGATTTTATTAACACTGTCTGTCACATGTGTCAAGAAGTCTAGTGAGAACTGTGAGCTAAAATATTTTGATAGGGAATAAAAAAACAGCAAAACCAACAAATGTTGGCCCTACTTAAGTTCACACACATGAGTTGAAACACATTAATGAGTGTTCTGTTACAGTCTTGAGTCTTGCTCGCTTTGCCCAAGGGGTTCAGCCACCGGAGGATTCAGAACATAAGAGAGGAACCTGATGTGTTCTTATCTTTAACTTGGTAGCATTATTTTCCAATGCTTTTATTTTTGTAGCTGTTCATGTGCACAGTCCCTTTTAAAACAACATCTAAAGGAATCTTCTTAAGCCACATGAATACCATGCTGCCAAGAGCTACTCACTTCTTCAGGAGATTCCTTTTTTTCCCTTTTGCAGAGTAGTATTGGACACTCATTAGGTGTAGCTGCCCCAAAGGGATGTCAGCGGTCACTAAAACTTCATCCACATTCATCTGCATCATATCTTATAACCCTTTCCTCCTACTCATAGAATTGGGAAGGTTCTGTAACTTTGTATGTCCCAGGATTTCTATAATGATTAGGAACCTTTTCCAAAGAACCAACCCAAAATTTATTCACAGCCATTTTATACCAATTTGGTTTTAAGACAGCAATGGCTTTTGGTTTAGATAGCTCATCTCACTTTATAATATGTGTTCTGTTGACAGGAATTGTACCCTCTTTCAGATTTCTTTTTTTTCCCCGCTAAGTATTGCCAAGTATTTCCACCCTAAAAGAAAGAGCGAGGCTCTTTCTTCCCCTGATTTTTCACATCTGTTTCAGGTTTTAAATCATTTTTCTTCAACAAAACTCCACAGTATCCCTGAGGAGATTTCCTCAAGACCTTATTTGATAGCATGAATACTTCCCTATCTCTGTAGAAATTACCTCTTATGATACAATGTAGGTTCTTTGCATAATTTCACAATCACTCTTTCCATCCTGGTAACCTCTCATCTCATTCTGTTTGGATTTAAATTCCTTTGTCTGGGTAGCTGATTTACATAAGAGGCACAGCACTCCCTTTGTGTATTAAATAACAAATTATAAACTTGCTTTTCCTTGCCAAAATACTTTTTGATGCTAACCACAGGAGCCACCTTCCATGAAATATTGACATAGCATTCCCATGAATCTAGTGGTTTTCAGCAGCCATCCAGGTGCTTTCTTGGTGTATTTCTTCATAGATCAGTGACGATGAATACCACCAAAAACTGTGGCAATTATTAAATTTCCTGCAGGAGGGTATTCCCTTTGAAGCGTTAGAGGGAATAGAACACTACCACATAACCAACACAACCAGCCCATCATTTCCAACTTAAAATGATATCTATAACACCACGTGTAATTATTTAGTGTTCTGCAATACCAGATCAAAACATTATTTCATACATATTTGTCTCTTTCAGCTGTGTCCTGTAACATTGAAAAACTCGTGGCCTTGGGGAGAGTCAGCTTGTTTGCCCATGAAAAAAACTGAACTTTAATGGATAGAATAAAATATGGGTAGAAGACGATTTTCCTACTGGTACATTCCCACAATTGATGCACCAGTTGGTTTTACTACATGATTGCTTTGTGATACAAAAGCCAGATATGGAGATAAGAAAAAGGGTAACTTTCATGCTTAAAAAAATATGCTGAAGTGAAGACTTCTCATTAGAAATTGGGCTCAGTTAATCAGTGCATTTCTTGGTGCAAATCTTTGGCTTCATCCCTACAATTTATAACAGATTCATGATCAGATGAACATTTGCTTACAGTGACCAGAGGGTGTGGATACAAAGCAGTTGTTTTTGCCTCACTGATATACGAACAGAGAGCTTGGCTTTAAGCTGAAAAAGGGTAAATTTAGATTGATATTTTTTTCCCTCTGAGGGTGGGGAGGCCCTGGCACAAGGTGCCCAGAGAAGCTGTGGCTGCCCCTGGATCCCTGGAAGGGTCCAACACCAGATTAGACAGGGCTTGGAGCCACCTGGGATAGTGGAAGGTGTCCCTGCCCATGGGAACTGGGTGATCTTTAAGGTCCTTTCCAACACAAACCAGTCTGCGATTCCATGAAAATAGAAATGTTAGCACACAGTCCACGGAGTAATCAATTTTCTTGTTTTTAGGCTAAAAGTTTGACTACATCTATTTTAAATGGAAACGGGTTATGTAAAATAAGAACTGAAAAAAGTAAGCCTACTGAGTATTATTAAAAACAATTGCCATATGTGGAATTAAACTTTAAAATCAGTCTGTCTCCTGCCACACAAGTGACAGAACTAGAAGAATTAGCACAACATTGTTTTACTCAATAGCTGAGAAATAATGGCAATGTTTCCTTCCAGTAAACTCCATTTTAATACTCTTTGTTCTTCTCTCTACTGGGTGCTTTTCCAGTTCTCTGTCCTATTATCTGATTTTAATCATTCTATATCTTTCATGGGCCTGAAGAGAGCGACCTTGATCCCATTCAAACCAGTGTCAAACAATGGTACAAGGCAAAGGCCTTTGTACCGCTAACTTAGGTATTTACAGAAAAATGCATTACCTGATATAACCAGAAGCAGAATAACATGTATTCTCTGCTTTTTAATATGTTTTTGATTAAAATGGAGAATGTTATTAATGAGGGAATTAAATAAAGTCTTGGGGATATTACAGATTCCATTGAGTTGGGGTTTTTTTCTGCATCATTACTACCTCTCCCAAGACTGCAAATGGAGGGGAAATCAAAATATCATTCTAGTCCCTGAATAATTGTTCCATTTTGGAAAGCAAAAATCAGACAGCAGTCTCATGCTGAAATCTTCTGCTACATACCTCAAACTATGACTGGGAATACGTGCAGCTCACTGCTGGGTTTATGTTATTTTTATTAAGGCCATTTCATTCCTGTTAGTTGTAGACAAACAGCCCCAGCCTGAGGTTGGTCATCCTGAGTTGGATCCTATGGGCAGCAGGACTTGATGGGTTTTGGCAGAGAGCTACTTGCCACATTTGTGCCATTGAGAAAAAGGGTCTTCAGTCGTTTTCTGTCTGACCCCACTGTGCTACCAACATCCCACCAGGAAGGGTTTGAATGGAACACAGCCCCCTGGAGTCCCCCACCCTACACATCTCACTCATCCTCAGCCACATGGATTTTGACCTGGCATGGATCTAAAATGAAAGAAGAAGACTTCCTTTCATCCTTAAACTTTAAATACCAGGTCCCAGGTGTGTGGTTCAAGGGCTGAATCAAAGAGCTCAGGGACTGGAGGGGCTCTGTTAGCACCTTTCTCCCTTTTCAACACGGCAGGCTGGTGCTTTCCTCTTCCTTACCTCTCCCTTCAAATAAGGACCTGTTCCTGAGGGATGGTTTCCATTAGGTAAAAGACAGGTGAGGGGATGAACAGACAATTAGGCTGCAAGTCCTATAGCCTGGGAAACTTCATAGAAAAGCAACAGGGATTAAATTTACAGTGCGTGGCTTGCAACAAGGTCATGGTGTTCTGCACCACTCACTAATAGGACCATATTTTACAGGGAAACTTTACAATAAGGTTTGTTTTTGGAGGGCTAAATCAAAAAAGTACAGCTTGTGCCTTTTTTGGCTTCCTGGCTCATTACTTGAAGGGAATAGGCAGGGAATGGAACTAAACATAAGAAACTTTCTGTGGGATCGTGTAAATTAAAGTCAATTGAAACCTTTACACAAACCCAAATAAATATTAGCAATGTGATTACAGATCTGTGAAACTTAACAATGTTGCTGTAATGAGGGCTGAGAGGAGAAAAATTCTCAAGGACCTGATTGCAAGAGCTCAAATGAAATACAATTCCATCTTTCATGTTTTAGCAAGATAATTTCAGTTCAGTTTTGACTAATACAGAATAATGGGAATAAAATATGCTGCCTCAGTCTCTGCATCATTGGCTTTACATTATTGGTCCTGACAGCTGGCTTTTAAAATGCAGTAAATATTGGGCAATGCTGTTCTGTTAAGACAAGCCACTTCATCAAGCATATTTCCAAATCACACTTTATTTTCAAAATGTGTTTAATTTCCCTGTATATGGCAAAGGAGCCCACTGCAAAATTGACCTGCAACAGAGTGCCCTCTACTGCATGTGTTTGGGAAAGGAAAATAAAGCAAACTCCTTAAAAATAAAATCTTTACATGTTGAGGCCAGCACTTTTGTCACTGGCCACTGGACACTGAACTAAATACAATAATACAATATAATATAATATAATATACATATAGGCATATATCACTCTTACCTTCTACTAAAGGACTGGATATCACTAGGGAATAATAGCCTAAAATAGGCATGACATTTGCACAAACTCTTGAGTGGTTTTCAGTGAAATCAGTGTATGTTCTCCCATACCAATACGGTCTGTGTTTGTAGGATGGGCAATAACTAGGGGAGCTGAAAATCTGCCCTGTATTGCCCTGCTGCCCCACTTTTTTTTTGGCTGCTGGGAGGGATCAATCACAACTTGCAGTGAGAAATATCTCTGCTTAAATATTTATTTTCTCAGTCTTTCAGCTCTCCTGGTCTCTTATTTGTCTCTTTCTGTCTGTTTTCTATTAGGTCACTCATATTAGACTGAACTCCCCTTTTCCTTCCCGTGTCCTTGATAATATTGGATGCTATTGAGTCACACCCACTGCAAATGCTTGAGCAGGTATTTCACCAGCACCATCTCAGAAGAGTAGAGACTCACAGGTTACAAACATATCATTGAAGCAATTCCACAGCAAGGCCCAAATTCTCAAGCAGACCTATATTTTTGAAGTCTTCCCCCAGTTTTTTCTTTTCTTGTCCTGAATTGGGCCAACATAATGCTGAGATTTGTGAAGGACCAAACACCTGCAACCTCTGTTAAAATTCACAGTGGCTCTTATCTCAGTTCCTCAGGAAATAGAACACCCCTTTTCAAAGCATTGGCATAAACTCACATTAAACATTTTTTGAGTCACTTTTGAAATGCCCTCCTTCGTACCATGAGGTCTGTTCTGTCAGCAGCATATGCAGAGCAGCAATTTCATTCTTAAAGCCTCCGTTTAAGTCTTGATGAGCCACGTGGAAAGCAATTGAACTTCATGTATGATCAAAGGTGATCCCTATGCAGCCAAAGGTGGCGTTTGAATCCCTAGCACATTTTTGACTATATCACTAGGACAGAGTAGAAGTGGGCAGTAAACAACAAAGTTTTTTCAGAGCAACATAATCAATTATCAAAAGTTTTTCAAACAAAACAGAAACAACATAAGCAGCATTTCCATAATACACAGTGGCCTTGCATATGGCCTTGCATATATTTTAGCAATGAACTTGATGTCTATGGATTTGTTCCCACAACTGAACCTTTCCCTTAAGGAAACCCTTATTGATAATTTACAACTTCTAAGGACAGCATCTCTGTAATTGTTTTCCCTTTGCTTCATACCTGTAAATCTTGTATCTTGTGCTAAATCCCTGTCGACTTCTGTCCACAAAATCTGTATATTCCTGTGAGCGATGGAAGGGTCCCTTATCAGAGAGGAGCCAGTCGAAGGGGCTTGTGGCATGCTGATCCGAGACAGCAGCAACCGCTAAAACCCAGCAATGAAGACTCAGTGCTATCCACTCCCATAGAGCCATCAGAGAGAGCAATTCAGCACCAGCACTGCATCGCCATATCATGCTTCCACTGGGGACTTAGAGCCTTCATTCTCTTAGCTTTCCCTCAACACCTAGACAAAATACACAGTCAATTAGATAAGCACACACTAGGCATCCCTTGGAAGTAGAAACAAGTTTCCTTTCTTTCAGCTTAAAGAGATAGTGGCCTCTACTTTATTATATTTTACATTAGCATAAACCCCACTAGGCTAGTTAACAGTGGAGTGTTTCAGTACTTCAAATGCTGTGAAACTAATGTCTTCATTAACATCATCAGTGATAATATTTACTGTTGAAGGGAAATATTCACAAATCATCAGGGGAGGGATTGTTGGGGGTTTTTTTTCCCATTCATGCTAGTCATTAATGAAAATATGAAACATCATATTCTTGTCTGTTAGCAGCAGTACAAAATCATTCAGCAATCTCTGTACATAAGCTCACAGTTCACACATTGGACAGAAAACGGGTGAGATTCAAAAGACCCAGGCTGCTTTCTCTTTTAATGTCCTTGGAACAACTGCATTGTGGTTTGTCTTCACTGCAAAGTGTAGTTAACAGACCCACGTTGTTCTGTCCAAACCAGCACAGCTGGACAGAGCGACTGCCCTGATCAAGAGCTCTGGAGCTGCCCACAGCGATGAGTTCAAGTGAGTTACTCCAGCTCCAGAAGCTGAAATTTTGAGTATCCCTGACAGCAGCATTTTATTTTCAGTCCAAATCACTCCAACTCAATGGATCAGCCTTGAAACACTTTTTAAATTGTGCCTAAACAATTTTTTTGTGTGTGTGTGCCCAATCGCAAATCAAGTATTGATTGCAGCATGTAGGAACTCAGTGAAGACAAGCCACAGTTTCCCTCTGTACCTCAGACCCGTACCTGTGGAATGGGCTAATGTTTCTAATATCCTGCAGAGATTTCATTAAAACATCTATGCAGGATCATGAGGTTCTCAGAGATGACAAAGGTCATGTAGATTCCTAAATATATAGAGCAATCCATTCCAGTTTCCAGTCTAAGGTGAAGAAGCACAGAATGAAGTAAAATACATGAATGTGAGAGCTTTAATTTTTCTAGCTGATGAGTTTACAGGGAACAAAATGTTGGATCCACATTCACTCAAACCAGCACTCATGATATTTTTACTGTGCCCTTTGCTATGATTTTTGGTACATGGTGGGAAATTTTTCCTTCCCATCAGTGATTTGTTCTGTAAGTGCACCTTAAAAGAAGGATATTTCCAACAGAACAGCCCTGCAACTGCACACTCAGCACCCCCATCCATTATAATTAAAATTGTGTCACTGAATAAATGTACTCTGCACATATATGTGAGACATTAATAATCTCAAGTGTCTGCAGGAAGCTGACTGCCTCCAGAAGAGCACATAGGTTCTTGTGAACCAACAGGAATTTACAGTCTAAGACTATAATAATCTGTCTATACAGCCAGATAAATACTCAAGCTTTTCGTGGTGTAATTGTTTGTAACACAATTTGAACATGATTCTGCAAACAATAAACGTATGAAGAAAGACCCTGCCCATATTTCATGCTGAGCCTGTACCGAGACACTGAGTTGTAACCATAAACAGTTACAACCATGCAGTAGTTTCTGACCATAAAACACAGATTGCATTAATTTTATAAATCCTTCTGAAATGAGATTCCAGGAGTCTACGACAGAGACCTCTCAAACTATTATTTATACTTCCAAGCCATCACTGGCATGCAAAAAAAGTCTGCATATTTGGGTTTACTGTATGAAGTTTGAGTGTTGTCTTCCTAGACTGGTGGGTTTTTTTTCTTTCACAGGTTGAAATTCATGTATTTGAGGTCACTCCTCTGCATAACCTTCCTCCCACTGTGTGAGAAAGCCTGCACAGATCTGAAGCAAAACTGAAATGCAATAGATTGCTCTGCTGGCCCAAAAAAAGCCATGATGATCGTTTGGTTGCCCTTTCCTATTAAAAAACAGCTCAGTGTAAATGAGGAAAACATACCAGTCACTTCCAGACGGGCCAGACCAGCCTTTGCATCACAACAGAGAGCAAATCCACAAATCCTTTTGTTTCTTCTTGTCATTAATCAGGGAAAAATACATTGCACAGCATATTCATTCCCTTCCATCATCCTTAGCATACGCAGGAAAGATCCTGGGCATGATTTCTTGACATTATGTGAAGCTACAGAAAGTGAGTGTAATGAGAATTTTAATTTTCATGCCTACTGCTGTTATAAAATTTCTAACTTTTCTATTGAAAAATTCACATAATTGATTACATGAGAAGAGAGAGGAGTTTGCTTTTTCAGGTACTTATTAACACTAAGGTGTTTCAGGCCGTTAAACTGTAATGATGACTAATTGAGTCCCTTTTGAATCCAAAATGATAATATAAGGATTGGAAAGTAAATTACTGTGTTTATGTAGCATCTTCCTAAAACTAGACTAAGCGAGCAGTTGGAAAGGAATAGTGAAGAGCCAGGAGTTTATTTTTGGCTTAATGCTGCACCTCACAGTGTGTCATAAATCAACTACTGGCAAAACACCTGCAGAGAACCTGTGCGGGTACAGAAGAAAATAATCTCAAATTAAAGATCTCCTTGTTTTACAGGTCTATGGAAGTATTTTCCAAAAGAACATAAATACACAGGTGAGAAATAAGGAGAGAAAAATCATGTGTGTATTTGTAACTGGTACTTATCCACTTGTCTCTGTTGTCCGGCCATCATAAAATCATTCTGCATTGCATTAATTCTCATAACACCCTTGAGAAGTAAACTTTAACAAACAAGGGACAGAAGTCTGAAAAAAACCCCAGTGCTTAGGGAGGGGTTAAGCTGTTAGAGGGATCTAAATGTTTGTTTCCTGTTAAAAGATAATTCAGAAAATTCTAGCCAAAGGACTTTTGCAAAGCTTACAGTATCAGAAATATCTTAAAATCTTGAATATTCAAATTCTCTAATGAATGCAAATACCCGGAAAACATTTTCTAAAGACTGTTACAGGCATATGGAACACAGAAAGTCTGCAGTAGCAAAGCCATCACAGAACTCCAGGGAAGAGCAATCTGTATTAAATTTGTGGTAGATAAAGGGTGGGGCATGGCAACTAAAACACCTGCTCGGTAACAGAGCTGGTGGGTTTTCAAGCAGAGAAGACACCATACAGAGAGCAAACAATGCAATATTTATTCTGTGATAAAAACTGTCGTGTCTACAACTGTCTCTCTGAAGTGCTGGCTTAAAGGACAATTGTCCAGTACAGATGCTCTGCACAACTGTTTTCTGTTATCCCCATGGTTTCACCCAGATGCCACTTGTAAATTCTGTGAAGCTTTTGGTCCTTCTTCTAAACTCTGAGGTTACAGTGAGTTTGAGAAGCGTAACGGGCTAAATTCTTCTTTGTTAGGAATCTATTGTCTCCTCACTGGCATTAGTGCAACAGGAATTCGACTCAGCATCTTCTGGGAATGCCATAGCTGAGTTCTACCTCTCATGAACGTGTGAAGGTTCTGGAGCCTGGCAAAATCCATGTATTTATGTCACGTGAGAACATAGAGCTGGCAAGTGCAATGCAAACATTGTGGCCACTGGGACAAATTTTATCAGGCTTCAGCTGTGAACAAGAGAACAGGACATCTGTGGTCTTTTTGTTGTCATCATATTGTAGGGCAGACCCCACCAAATTCAGGGTTTCTTTTGTTGGTAATTTTTTTTAAGATTAAAATTGTATACAGTTACATTGGGTAGTTTATGAACTCACTGAGATACTAAGCTAAAATAGTGCAGATTGAAGTGTCCGCTTGATTTGCGGGTTGAGCTCTCTTGCTTGCAGAACATTAATTAATAAACCATGTATACTAAGATACACAGAAAAATGTAGGGCCAGCCCAGATGTGTGCACAGCAATGCTCGAGGAAAAAAAGGTCAATAATTTAAAATCTTTTCTAAAATGGAAATTGTGGGAAAAATTCTCAGGGAAAAAAAAAAGTAATCTATTGTCACCTCAGTGCATGTAACCTTTTATTTCCCAAGAGGTGAGAGTCAAGTATAATACAGATGTGTTAATATACAGTACAGATGTAGCTTCTAAATTCGTCACTACTGGTTCACTAGTGGAGCAACTTTTTATGTAAGGGTCAATAAAGTTGGTGTTGGGCATCACTAATAACTTTTTTGGGCCACATCTACCTGCAGTTCTCAAGAATCAAAATAAAATAACTGTACACATGTAACTGTACATTTTTAATAAGATCGGGTTTGGGTTTTTTTTCAATATTTCTCTCTACCCTGCAATCTGAGAGATATATCTGAGGCCTTGGTCTGAGATCCCACAGAGATTCTCTTCTGCCAGTGGAAATGCAGGGTCTCTCTAAAGTCCTTTGGTTTTTATGTTCACTTGAACTCCAAGAAAATGCTGATGCATTCCAGCTCTCTGTGGAAAATTGAGAATCCTCTATGCTGAAGTGGGATTCTCCTGGCTGTAACTTCCCATAATGATGAAAATAAAAATTTAAGATGGTTATTCTCAAATATGTCCTTTCAAAGGAAGGTAATAAATAACTTTCTATAACAATTGATTTAGAAAATTAACATATCTAAGCTGGTGCTTTTTCATGCAAAACACAAAGCTTGGCTTTCTTTGAACTAATCAAAACATTAAATATTACTTATATATCCCTTAAAAATAAACAAAAATAAGAAAAAAATCTGTTAACAGATGGAGAGGAATACATCCAATTCTGTTTGTGGGCAGTTGGATTTCAGTCAGGTCATAATTTTACCGTTTATGAGGGTTTTGGTACTCCACCCCTTCACTACTTACAAGCCTTAGAGATTTCAGAGTTACTACTTTTGATCAAGCACAATACATGGTGTAGCAGAGTACTCGTCATACTTCTTTTAGATTGCACATCATGGAAAACAGGAATGGAACAAATTCTTTGTTTCCTAGCTATTACACAAAATTCCCGGGAATGCTACAACTTTGAATCAAGAAGCAAGATTCTATTCACTGCAGCTGGGTAGGAAACAGTAGAGCTCAGAGAAAGCAAGATAAGTCCAGACCATTTCTTTCTAAAGGTATTTTGGCACTGAAAAATGGAAAGACATTTTGCATAAAGAATAAAGCTGTGTCTGTGTCTCAGAGATTGCTCTTATCTGCTACAAGTCCCTGGGTTTATCAATGTGTCTCTGCTTTCACTCCCCCCACCTGAAGCATGATGATCACATTGCCCACCTTTGCAGGGCACCACAGGACGTACTGCGTTATCATCTCGGGTTCTTATTCTTTTTTCAAGAAGCAATTTTTCTCATGCTAACAGTTTTAAAAGAGTGAGACCTGAGGAGGCACATGCCCGTGGAATTCTCACACAGCCCAGTGTAAATGAAACAGCCGTGAAGCTGATGATGTGCTGTGGAAGAAAAGAGCAGAAAGTGCTTCAATCAGTATCGGCTACAGAGGAGGAAGGTAGAGCAGAGAGCAAAAAGTATCTCAGTCGTGCTCTGCTCTGGGCTTAGCCACCATGCAGGTCCTGTTCTTCAAAGGAAGATACTCAAATCCACAGGAAAAAAGGTCTCCCAAGCTGAACTTCCTGAAGGACAGCAAAAGGGCTTGTGAACTGAGGTGGGCTGCTCTGTCCTGTGGTCATAGTCAGCTGCCAGTTTGAAATCCCACCAGATGTCTGGTGCAGGAGCAAGAGACCCAACAGGAACCTTTGGTAGAACAAAGGAACAGAACAGGCGTTTGGGGCACTGGAATCTCTGAATCATGGAGTAACAGTTGTTTGGGTTGGAAGGGGTGTTAAAGCTCAGCTCCTTCCAATGCCAGCTGGCCCAGGTTGCTCAGAAGGACCAGGCCGAAGGATGATGAGCTCTCCCTGCCTTCAGATCTGACACACGTGAGCTTCAGGGGACAGAGTGTGACACTATGGAAGAATTAGAAGGCACCTGGATAGACAAGCCATATTTGCCAACATGATTTTCTGGAGGGGGAATGAATCAGCTTGTTCTCTGGTATTCATTCCGAGCTACAATAACCAAAAAAAAAAAAGTCTGGAAGGAGAAATTAATTCTTTGTCTAACAAGCTTAGGAGAGTGTCACATTCCAGGCTTAAGAATAAGTGGGGTCTTCACATTACGTCCTGGTAGCAGTTTTGATTACATGCACCCTAAATCAGCATCTTTTCTTTATTCAAATAGAGCTTCATCCACTGCCAGATTTCAGCTTTCTTCTCCCCTCTTGAAGGCAAGGACAAGACCCCTGTAACTATGTCCTCAACAGCTGAAATAAGAAACAAATAAGATGTCTGATTTTTAATGGTATTTTTTAACAATCCTGCTCAATTCTTTCCTCATCTCTGTCTTCAGAGAAGAGGAGAAAACATAAAATGCATCCACAAAGAGGGAGAATTTATATCAGCCCGACATCTGCAGCCATCATCAGGTCTGTCTGAAACAGGAGGGCTGGTTGCTGAGTGTTACAGCTCTTGCCCACAGAGCGTGCCTTTGTATTTGCTCTATCCCTGCAGAACTTCACTCCTGCAAGTGCCCTTGAGCCTTCACTTGTGAACTGAGTCCCCATGTCACTTAAGTCCCCATGTGCTTTCTGCTGCTTCCCAGTGCAGCAAGCGCCAGCCTCCTCAGCCCGTGAAGTATCTGCTTGCTGCCAGACATACCAAGGCAATTGTTTCAATGTCTGATATTTGTAAAAGACCTAACTTTTTCCTTTGCTGCCCAAATCATGATGTATAAACTCTCTCAGGCACTTTTTGGATCTGTTAATCTGAGTTCATCCTCCTGTGCAAATGGATCCGTAAGTGTTTTAGCTGATGATGTAAAGCAGCATCCCCAAATTGCCATTGCAGTCTTTCTACCTTAAGGAGTGAATCTGTTTCTGCAAGGAACCCACTGAGGGGAAGATATTACCTGTCAGGGCTTTGGGTGCACAAAAAGGCCTTGATAGCCATATCTGGGTCCTCCCCCCACCTCTGGGGGCTGACCAGGGGCTCCAGGACCTCCAGTCCCAGCTTGTGTGGTGCTGGTGGGACTGTGTAGGTGAATAACTGAAAGGGAGAAATCATTGAGCCACAGAATGCTTTGGGTTGAGAGGGATCTTAAAGCCCATCCAGTGCCACCCCCTGCCATGGGCAGGGACACCTCCCACTAGCCCAGGGTGCTCCAAGCCCCGTCCAACCTGGCCTTCGACACTTCCAGGGATCCAGGGGCAGCCACAGCTCCCCACCCTCACAGGGAGGAATTTCTTCTCAATGTTCAATCTAAATCTCTAAATTGACTCTCTTTCAGTTTAAAGCCATTCCCCATTTTCCTTTCACTACATGATCTTGTAAAATCCACCCAAGTGTCTCAGTTCCTCATCTTTAAATGGGGGCTAGCACCAGGATTCTTGATAGACAACAGGTGTCAGTCACACAAGGAGCAAAAATTAATCTGATTTCTGGAATGGATGAGCAGGACCCTGTCTGAGCCCTGGGTTTCAACTGACCAACAGCCAGGATGCCACAAAGACACAGAAAACATGCTGGTCTGAGAGCTTGAAGTCTGCTCAGGGCTGGATGACTACACTTTTCTGATCACAAAAGTCCATAGGGGATGAAACCTTCCCCTTTACAAGTCCACAAGCGCACACGGAAAAAAACTCTTTGCATGAAAACTCTGCGTGACATTTCAGTCTTAAGTCACTCTTCCATTACACAAGTTATGCTAAACATTCTCCCAAATTGCCCAAAAATATTCAGCTAAAGCATCTGATGGTATGAAAAGTGTTAGAAGGGAAACAGAACAAGCTCTCTCTGAATAAGTTTGAGAGTGGCTCTACAGAAAAGCAACAGCTTTGGGAGAGGTTCTGGTCCAGCATTTCCTCAGGCACAGACTGACATGCATGGCTGACACACAATTTTTTTCATGCTGGAGCATTCCAGTTTGAAGAAAATCCCAACAGGAGACACATATTTAGAAGCCTTCATTCCAGCTTACTGGATTTTTTTTAAACTGAATGCTTAACTTCTAATCATCCAGCATTCTCTGCTCTGATAATCTTGTTTGGGTCTGTTTTAATGACAATCGAGTTGGTTCTCATGATTTTTGAAGACTACACCCTAAAATTAAGTAATAAATTATCATTGAACAGTCGTGACACACTAGTTCCAGCAGTATATCTCCTTTTCACTCATAACTCCTAGTCCCCAGACAAGTTTTCTGACCCAATTTGACAGCTAAATATCAGCAGGATACAAAGAGACTATGACACATGTAAATTAGCTGTAGCCAGCAAACCATTCCAGAGTAACACACAGCCCTTTCCTCTTTTAATTCATCCCTGTAGTGATTTTTAAACCCAGGATTCTTACAGCTGCTGCCATCTAGAACAGGAGGAAGCAGCTATTTACACACTGTACACCAAAGCTTTGGTTCTAGAGGCTTGCGAGCCCAAGGACAAATCCAAATATAACTGATTAGTGCAGAAGGGCTAAAATGGAATGGAGTGGGAGGAAGCTTTGCTAGCCAACAGATTGTTGAACTGAAGAAGATTCAGGTTACAGAGAGGAAGGAGAGTGCTTGGTGCTGAGTTACCTTAAAGCACAACGTTGGTTTTACTGCATAAGCCTTGCCAAGTCCCTTAACCTTCTGTGATGACAGTTTCTACTGTGAAGCCTGAACAGTCAATGCTCACAGAATGCCTTCAAGTTGTTGGATGGCAAAAATGTTATAAAATAAAAAGGAAGTTGATTATTCCACGAACAGAGTGGCTGACTATTTTTGTTACTGCTTAAAATTTCTGTTCCTGGAGACTTTGCAACAAATGCTCAGAAAAAGGATGGAGAGGAATTGTCAGTCTCAGGCAAAAATAGAAGTTTCTTTGAAGCTGCTGGAGTGCTAATATTGTTGGTACAATAATGAAGGGGGAAACTGATGGTGTATAGCTGTTCTCTGGACTTAAGAAGGGGGCCAAAATAGCAATGAACTGTACTGGCTGCAGTGGGGACACATTTACGAAATCCAGCCTAGTTTCATGTACTTCCATCTCCTCAGATATTACCTGACCTGATCCACAGATAATGTGGTTGGGGATTCTTTTATTTCTAAGAAATAATTTCTCAGTTTGGAGGCTATGACTCAAGCATGGCCCTTTAATTTTAGCTAAGACTGTATCTGATCTAGGATTTGCCCTCTTTTTGATTTTATTTTCCACATGGAAATTGGTGGTTGCAACTCAGACCAGTAGTTAAGAATAACATCCATAAAGATCTAATGGCATGAAATTTTTCTTTCAATGCACTTTTCTGGATGCATTGCAAGAAGAATAGATTATTTTTTATATTTTATTTCTTAACAATGATATCTAATAGAATGGTAATGTCTTTATTTTGCCCTTCTATTATGTCTTGCAGAGAAAAGTGCTCCAGATCTCATAGCATATTTTACAGCTGATTTCACAGATGGTGTAGATGGTTTTCAGCTGATATAAATGGATGGTTAAAAACTCCTTTCAGGTTCCTCATCTTCAATCTATTTATTCCAGCAGAAAAAACCAAAAAACGTATACCACCTGTTGTACCAACTCCCAAGGCAGGACTCGTAGAAGCTTTGAGAGACCATTGTTCTACAGCTGATCCTGCTCAAAACTGTTCCATGATTTTTCCATAGTCCCTTTGCCGCAGCATTCCAAGCCTGCAGCCACTGCATGGGCAGTAGCCAGATTCTCTTAAATGTTCATGTTACAGCTATTAATTTTTTATAGCAAGAGTAGGGACTTTATGGCTGACTGAGCAAAGATTTGAGCTCCAACAAGCCAGTCTGGGTCTAATTGCAGCTCAGGATGGATAAAGCTTGATTGTACAAGTAATAATTATGTTATGTGTTCTGGGCAGCCTGCTATCTCACATAAATCTAACACCACAGCTGCCTTGTAAGGCTTGATTTTTGATAAGATTAGAAGAAATTGCAAAATTAGAGAGAAAAGAAAAAAGTCTGTCTGCTTAAAGATGTCTTTCTTATGAACATCGTGCTGCAAGGAGTGAAAGTCTGAGTTTTCATCAGGAATTGCGATCTCTCTTCTATTTTAATTTAGATATGAGCCAGTCTAAAACCACCTAAGTACAAAATTATCACTATTTCTTGTTGTAGCTCATAGAAAAACACGTTCTTATTTGGCAGAAATTTGTTCAGCTGATGTTGAGGAGCTTTAAACTTTCACTAATACCTTTACAGAGCTGAATGAGAGACACACGTCTGTTTATGAGGAATTACAGATCACTGCAGTCTATCTGAGTATGGGGATGGTCAGTTTTCTTTATTATAACCTCTTTTTTTCCAGAAAGTGTGAGAAAATGTTCTAGACTTTGCCCAGCCAAGACAAGCCAGTATGAAGAAGATAAGCTGGTTTATACACAAAAGTACTTTTTCCAAAATAAAAAGCCACAGCCATCTCTTCAAATAATGTGAATCAATCTAAAAAACACAAGCTGAGAGAGCTTAAAGGATACTTAGGTAGGTACTAAAACCTTTACTCTTTAAGCCAATGAGTCAGATTCACATCCCGCAGGAGCAGTGACTCAAAAAGAGAACATTACCAACTAATGGCTCTCTGTGAAATAAATCCACAGTCTCCAGAGACTGGCAGCAGCATGCATCTCGACCTGCATAAACATTGCTGCTTTACCTAAACAAGCATATTCCTTAGAAATGTTGGTACAGACCTAAAAGAATAAGGGAATTAATCCAAGAAATGCTGAACAGCTACACATACTGGAGAAGGAGAGATGGGTATCATCTCTGCCCTAAAACACAGCAATTCTAACCTTTAGGCCAGCACATTAAGCACAAACCATACAGAATTACTCATTATTAAAATTGTTGTAACATATATGTGTTCTCTCTGTCCAGCAAATTGTTGATGAATAGGGATCAATAATGTTTTAGGTGAAAAACAGTGAAATAAAAATATGCACTTGGGCTGCCACCTCCTTCCATGACACCATTTTTCAGCATTTAGCAGTGTTTTTCACCAGTAATGGCAAGCCTCCTTAGAAACAGATTTCAAATAAAGGAAAAAAAGAAAAAAAGAAAAAATTAGGAAGTAACATTTATAATGGATTTTAATAATCCTTTTTGATTCAGAGTGGTCATCCATGCTCAGTTAACCAGGTGTTTTTGTTATTTCCAGTAGATTTACAAGTACTGAAAGAGCTAAATTAGCTTTACAGAATTCTCAGTAGTCATGAATAAAATGGGATTAAGGGTATAGAGCAGTGCTCTGATTCCCCAGATCTACATCCTTTACTTGCCAATGTATAATAGATGCTTTACAAACCACTTCTCTCATTAATCAAGTGCTGCTGGATGTGGCAGAGAAGGTGTTACTGCAAATGAGCAGAATTTTTCCCCATTAACGTAACTGTTACAATAAAGGTGTCTGACACACTAGCCTTATGATCTCACCTCATTATAAGAGAAACCACTACAGTTTAATAGTCTTAATTTAGCTAACAAAATATATTGCTTGGTCAATCTTCTTTTGAAGGTGGAACAAAATCTGTGGCCTTTGTGAGAGGCTCATTAGTTAAAGCTGAAAAGTCCTGGGGTGGCAGAGCATCCTTCTTCCTTCTCGTCAGAGCATTATTCTGTGGCACACAGAGCAGGTGAAGAATTTCAGTGGGAGATGGGAAATAGACTGGGCTAAATATTCATGCCCATGGTGTGAGCCAGGGCAAAAAAGTGATTATACAGACTGT
Organism: Daphoenositta chrysoptera; assembly: GCA_013397915.1. NCBI lineage: Eukaryota > Metazoa > Chordata > Aves > Passeriformes > Daphoenositta > Daphoenositta chrysoptera. Next base: position 95,842 of record VZRO01006333.1, on the reverse strand, counting down.
GGGTGTGGAGGGATGTGTAGTGCATATAATGCATATTTATATCCATGTATGCATATGTATATGTAAACTATATTTGTGTGTGCACACAAACTGTGGCACATATAAATTATTAACTTCAAAGCTGGAAGACCAAATTATTCACATTACAGCTTTCAGCAGGATGATGACCTGAGTCACAAGGTGCTGATTACCTGCATCACAAGGTGCTGATTACCTGCATTTCAGTGGGGATCTCTCACTCTTCCTCAACTTCATACAGAAAAATGTTGATTTATCAAGGATGAAAAAGTACTGAGGCCTAGACCGATGTAAGATCAGGTTACACATTCTTCAGTGCTTTAGTATTTTAATACTATTTGACTCAAGATGTGCAGAGCCTCCCACTGTTCAGTGTGCAGCATGTAACTTCATGATGTTCACTTTTTTTTCCTTCTAAATCTGAAGTTCATTTTGCATTCCAAAATATTATTTTGGAAATTGATCTCACTCATTTTGAAGTTAATAGGGATGTTCTGATCTCCTTCAATTGTCCAAGATCAGGCCCTCACTGAACACATATATATTGAGCAAGAGGAAAAACAATGCTATGAAGAGAATATGGTTGCAAATTTGTTTTTAAAAAGTGTTCCCTTATGATGATGTAGGATGAGTTCAAGAAGAAGTTAGGTAACTTCCCCATTACATGACTGGCTGTAATCTACTACCTGCAGCTCTAACAGGACAGTGGTTTGAGTGCAACCTTTCTCAAAGAGCACCTGGGCTCTGCTTGTCAAAGTGTATTTCTGGTGATTTTGCTCCCATATGAGATTATGAGTGTTTCAGGAGAGTAAAAAAAATGTCTACTTCTGGTTTTGAGGAGAGGTGAAGCTTTTGGAGGATTAAGAAAGGGCTGCACTAGGTATGTCTAAGAACTACAAAATAATGTTTCCAAAAACTATCACCTGATACTTCCCACCACTCTTTTTCTTCTAAGAAAAACTTAGGTTAGTAGTTTGGTCATCCAATTTTCCATTTAGATCCTCAAAAACTGCTGAAGAAGCAAGCTTGCTGGTAAAAATATCTTTCTTTTGTTTCTAATGGGTGTTGCATCTCAAGCAAGAAATTACTTAGACTGATCGCAATCAGATACGATTGCTCAATTTTGAATTAGTACAAATAAAGTAAAAATATTTTAGTCCCATAAATCACTGTCTGGGACTGAGAGGAGTGAAAATTCACTGCAATCTATGTGACTAAAAAGCAAACTTTTTGCCATGTTGTTGTAAACAATGAATTGACTTCTGTAATTAATTCTTCTTATTCAGAGAGCAGTAGAAAGAAATAGGAAAGGATAAGAGGGGGTGATTACATCACTTGAAGATTCTCAAGTTGTTTTGTTGGCTTGTTGTACAAATACTGTCTTCTGCACTGAGCTCTGTAAAAACATTCAGCTGCTTGTTTTCATGTTTCTTAGTTAACGTTTTCACTCGCAGTGTTTCAGCATTTCATGAACAAGCACCCCAAACATGACTCCGGTGAACTCTCTCTGTTGGGAAGGTTTGCTCTCACTGGAGGTGGATCAGCTTACAGAAAATATCACAGATCTTTTTTTTATTCCTTCCCTGCTTGAATCATGTACATGTCTTAGAGAGAAAAATGGTTGGAGGCAAGAATTTGTAGGTAGTTTCTTGATGGAACTCTGCTGATTAGCACTGCAACAGCATCTGAGGCTGAGGATGTGTTGCTATGCTCAGACACAGAGAGGAAGAGATCCAGTCAAATGTTTCTGCTCCCAAAGCTGGTCTTATGGCAAAGCTGATGGAGTACCTATTTAAAATGAGTAACTCCTTGCAGAGATGGAGTTGAGCAATGAAAGCAGTCTGTAAAGTCTGATATCTAAAAGGATTGCTCCTCTGAAGTTATTTCTTATATCTTGTAAATGTAAGCAGGGCCACTCCAGCTTTATCTCTGTAGACTTAATGTGTCAGAGTCACTCATCTCTGAACATACAGACTCTGTAAGGTTCTGACTTCACTTCTTTTCACGGCATTCTTTTGTGATGTTGTATTTAAATAAAGTTAGACATGGGTTTTTTTCCTAGGAAAAAAGTTATTTTTGATTTTTTTCTGTCAAACTTGCTTGTCAGATACATGCCTCTGAATTAGTCTCTATATTTTTCAAAATCAGGTCTATCTCACACTAGCCTTCATTTCATATAACTGATTTTGGTGCTACAATAGAACATCCTTCTCTTATCACATACATTACATTTTTCTGCCAGTCATGAATTCACTTTACTTCACATGCATTCACTTGCCTAATCTCTACATGAAATCATCACAACTCGAAGCTGACGTAGTCTTTCAAAACGACTCCCGAACACTAAATCATGCCACATTCCACTTTCTTCCCACTCTGCACTACACAATCTGGCACTCAATGAAATCTGCACAGAAAATGCACTTGAATCCAGCAGTGAATCACAACACAGACTGTTGGTAACAAAGCCCTTACCTTTTCAAGTGCATGATGGTCTCTAAGTAGCACAGAAACCGTAGCCCAAAAAGCAGGTCTGCCTCGCGATGTACGGTGACAGTTTACACCCTATTTTCTTCACCTCCCTCCTTACAGCACGCTACATCTAGTTCACGCTGCTGTCTCTAGGATTGGCTGGTGCATCTCAGAGGCGCACACAGGACTCCTGCCTGGAGCACCCTGCAGCCCTGCGTTAACTCTTTACGGTGAAGCCTCTGCTCCCTCGGCGGGCGGCCCCGCCGAGCCCGCACGGACTGCCGGCTGCGGGGCACGCACCGCTCCCTGGGGGCGGGGAGGGCTGTTTTCTCCTTCCCCCACTGAACGAGCTGCCCTCGGCTGCCGAGGATGGGCAGAGGCTGGAGAGGGGCGGCGCAGGGAGAGCCGGGGGTCCCGCAGCCGGGACCGGCGCTGCCGCGCGGCTGCCAGTGCTCGCTGCGCCCGGTGCCGGAGCAGACCCTCCTGCTGCTGGGGAGGGCGGCGTGTTCCCCTCTACCTCCGCCTTGTCACCGGCCCCTCCCGTCCCTGCCCCCCGGACCTGCCCCGGGGACACGCGCGGCTCGGGGGAGAGGGGCAGATGAAGCCCGGGTAGGCTGGACGCTGACACGCATACCTAAAGATGTTCCCTGTGCCAGAGCCACCTCCCTGGATGTCGGTCTGCCACCGTCAGTATGGGAAATTAGGAAATTAACTCCCGGCCAAAAGGGAGTCCCAAAGTCACACGGCTTCAGGGGGAGATGGAGGTAATCCTTGGCGGTGAAGCCAGACACGGGCAAGCAGGGAGCCTAGACATCTAAATACAGGGAAGAGAGATGCTTGGGAGCATTCTGTCAGGAATGGGACGCGGGGCTCGGGAGCTATTTCCACACCGCCAATCTATTGTACAAAAAGCAAAAGAACCAACTACGGCAAAGCAAAAAGCTCCCGGCTGCTGCCCGGTATTCCTGTTTTTTCTGAGTCATCCAGCCCCATGTGAGCAGAAGGTATCCCTGGGCTGGGGGTGCGGAATGCTGGAAATCAAGGGTAATGGGTATCTTCTATATTTGCCATGTCTGACTCTCGCTTGTTGCAATCGCCCATTAAGCCCGCGTTACTTGCATTGGTTTGTTTGGTGTTGTATGCAAAGGGTTTAATGCGTGTCCCCTCGCCTTCCGCTGGGTATAGAAATGCCACCCGGTCCACCCTGTGTCACTTTTACTGCCCAGACACCGTTTTACTGCCATCCGTCACGGTGCCGGTGAGCTAAACCACTCCGCTGCCCTCATCCTGTGTCCTACCATCTCCCATCCCCATCAGCAGAGGGAATATCGAATACTCTTAAACCCGGGAAATATTCTGCTGATGGGCACATAAATCTCCTCTGCAGAGCGGTAGCATTTAAGCAGCACGGCAAGGGGATGCTCACTGGCTGAGCTATTCCCACTACAACATAAATCCCTCAGGACTTGCCGGTTTGTTTTGGGTTGTTTTTTTTTTTTTTTTTTTTTTTTTTTCTAAAATTTTAAGGGGAAAAAAAAAAAAAAAAAAAAAAAAAAAANAAAAAAAAAAAAAAAAAAAAAAGATTAAAATTCAGGTAGAAGTTTTGAAACGCACTCCCTACCTAGGGAGAGAAGGGGGTATGACTGCAAGGAAACTTTCCTGAGCAGCCTAGTGCGGGAGGATCCCGGCAGCAGCAGCTCCAGAGGCGGCTAACTCAGGAGAAATGTCTGGAATTTGGTTAATCACCTCAGTCTCATGGAAAGGGCCGGGGCAGGAAGAGGCGGAGGCAGAGGGACAAGTAAGAGGAATGGGAAAACCTCCTGGAGCAGAGTCTCCGGGAGAAGGACGCTTAGCTGAAAGGAGGTAAGTNAGAACATGGGGGGAGCACAGTCGGGCGTTGAATTAGTCTTTCCCCTCTTCTGCTTGCCACCAGGCAAGAAATTCGGATCTTCTTGTTTCTCACTGGCATCTCTACCTGCTTTCAAGCCTCTAGCACCTTGCTTGTGATGTCTGCATGTGCTGCTCTGGAGACACGACTGTGCACACAGACACGCACAGACACACTTACCCTGTACCCAAACGCCAGAGTTACACGGAGCCCAGTCAATACCTCCCCAGAGAGATAACCTGTTTCCTCCCTACCTTCTGCTATCGACCGTGGGTGGATCTCTGCCGCTAATTAGAGACACTGAAATCCTGGAAGTGTCACCCACAAACAGCACTCTGAAGGCGCTTGTCATTTTTTTAAACATAACGTGTTTATTTCCCTTGGTTCTTCCCTCTTTTTCTTACAAAGAAGCCCCTACTTGATTCAGGAGACCTACCTCTACCATCTACCTCTGCATCAGGTACATGTACAGGTGGGCGTACGTTCTGTGAAGAAGACGCCTCGCTCCTATCCTGCGCTCCTCAGGAGCCAATTTTTGGCCAGCCAAAAATACAGGTTTGCCCGAAAACAGTAATAAATAAAATCAGGTGCGATGGGATTGAGAAATGAGGAAAGGGCGCGGGGCGAGTGGAGGCAGAGGCTGGATGGAAGCCCCCGCAGCAGCAGGACAGAAGCCCTGGCAGCAGATCCCGCTGCTCCCCCGCGCCCCCGGCCGCCCCCACCCGTGCCGCCTGGCCACTGCCACCTCCCAGCACATGCGGAGGGACATTAGGTCTGGAAATCCTTTCCTATCCGTTCTGGAGAATCTTTCCCCACCCCCAATCCCGTCCAAGTTCTTCAGGGGATGGGGAAGAGCAATGAACTTTTCCACCTGATCTCCCGGCCGCGGATTTCCAGACATTCCTCAGGCTCGCTCACGGCTCCCTCAGGCACCAGTAATCCTTTCCTTTCCCCCTTTTCAGAAGCACTGAGCCCTTCCGGAGCCCGCGCCAGCGCCTGCGTCTGCAAGGGTTAAACCAGGGAATGGAGCGGGTACCATTCCTGATGGAAACATGAATAAAATGTGATGAATAAGCAGTGGAACGGTGAAGGCTCTGGAAGCGATGCTGAGGTGCGCGCTGCAATCAGCGCCGAGCGCGGTGACTGGGAATGAATGTGGGCAGAGAACTGGTGTTTCCTAATTCCTTCGAGTTTAGAAAGTGGAGCAGGGGCAGAAATACTTTCTAATTTTTTTTTTCTTTTCTTTTTTATTTTTCCCTGTTGTTTTTAGTGTCCTTCCTGTTGGAAACACGCAACCTGAACGCGAAATCAAACCTACTCACCGGGTGAAATTGCAGGAGGCGAAGCGGCTGTGTATAAAACGCATCCCGGCTCCAAGCATATAGTCCATGATCTGCGGCTTCAAGCTAGAGGAAGGCTGAGGAGCGTGGGGGGACTTGGGGAACCAGCAGCGGTTCTGTGTGTGTGACAACCCATTTACACCGTGCGTGCCTGTCTGTGTGTGTGTGTGTGTAGGGCAGAGAGAGGCTTCAAACCCAAAAGGGGGGAAAGAGGGAGGGGAGAAGGAGGAGGAGAGAGGAAAGCAAACCCGAATAGCAAGAGGAATTGCGAAGAAGAATGGGATTCGCTGGGGTAGATGTGGGGGGGTTTTTTGGCGGTGATGGAAGCGGTTCTCGAGGAAAGAATAATAAACTGTGGGATCTCAGCCGCAGGCAGGAGGAAAGGGGCTTTGCCCAGGCAGGTGGAACACAGACAAGACCGCACCGAGGAGCGAGAGGCCGGAGGGAGTCGGGAGGGCTGGAGAGCGCCGGGGGCTCATCCCGGCAGCCGCGGCNCAGCTCCCTGGGCCGGGGCACGGCGGGGACAAGGCTCGGCGCGGGGGCAGCGGGTGGCGCGGCACCAGCCTCTCCTCCTCTGCCTCCTCCTCCTCCTCCTCCTCCTGCTGCACCCGCAATCCAGCGAGCCACGGCGGCCAAACCGGGTAAGGACGTACCGGCCTCCTGGCCGGCCCCCACCCTCGGCCAGCCCTTTGTTTCATATCTTATTTTTATTTCATGTGTTCTGCAGCCCTGCTCCCCGCCGGTGCACCGCATCCTCCCTCTGCCTCCGAGCCCGTCACGGAAGGGCTGCAGAGATCCTGGAGCGGGGAACCGGCTTGGGGGAGCTGCGCGGGGACGCGACACCGCGGCGAGGAACGTCTGCGGGGGAGAGGGGAGAGACGATGGGAGGAAATGTCCCTGCTCATCACCCGTGTCCCTCTCCTGCCCCGGGTAAGCGGAGCATCTCCCCTCCATTTCCCCCGCTTCTCGATGCTTCCAGGCTCTTGGTATGGAAATAACGACCTGGCTCGGTGGAAAAATCGCCCTTTTCCTCGCATAGTGCCTCCGGAATGCGTGCGGAATTTGAAGGTGTGTGGGGGAGAGGGAGGCAGCGCAGCATTTATGGAGCTTGATGCATGCCCCCCCCCTCTCCTGGTCCCTCTTCTACACCCGTGCTGTAAGCAGACACGCGTTCACAGCTAATAAAAATGCTTTTCCCCGGGTGCAGTTGGGCTGAGAGCTTAGCGCTAGTGAACTGAGAGCCAGTCCGTGTCAGGGAACAGCGTGCAGATCAGCACGGAGCTCTGGCATCCCTGCAATGGAGCATGGCTGTGTCCTCCTCACGCTTACCAGGATCAATAAGCACAGTAACCATACAGATTATGTGATGTATGCGTTAGGCAATATGGAGTGATCACCGGCATTACACCGTCCCTTTCCTGCCGTGCTCTATGTGGTCTTTAAAAGAGATGGTGGTTTCTGGTTTTGGATTAAGAAGCTTTTTGTCTTCTTTCAGTTACCTCTGTAAGCAGCAGTGTGAAGCATTCGTGTCTGTTTGCCAGTCTGGCAGTTCTACGTTTTCAGAATCTGCTAGGAAAAAGTCGGAAGCCGCAGAAACCCAAGATTCCTCTGCCGTCACTTTGGTTTGCTCCTGTCAGCATATTTAATCATTTTTATGCTAAAAAATTGCGGAATGAGCTGATCTTAGCAATGATTTACCCTGCTTGGGGATTTTTTGACTTCTTCTGTAGTGAGGACGTAAGAAAAGGAGTGAAGGAAGGATGATACTGTTGGTAAAGAAAAAAATGCAGTGTGCATTTCAAGCGTAGTCTCTGTTAAATATGGAGAGATATATACCATTCTTTATGCAGTTATAAAAACAAAAGGTCTCTTTGCCTCAGGATGTGATTTTTCTTACAGCAACAGGTAGCAAAGACTCCTCTGCCCCCTTCTCTTCCCTCATCCTCCTCCCCTTCAGCTCCTCCTGACAAAATGCCGGTTAAAAAGGTCAGCCTGTTTATGTAAAGACTGTGTGTTTCTTAAAAAAGACTGCTGCACATCAAGCTTGCAATGACTGTCAAATAGACTAGGGATTCAAGACATTTAATAAAGGTACTGTCCATTTTCTGAGACTGATAAAATCTCAGAGAAAACAAAGGACAGGCGTAGAGTGTGGCTGGGATAGATCAACAGCGCCAGGGTGCAGATGGGCAGCAGCACCTTCATGGCAGTGTTTGGTACTGCAGCATCCATCGGACCTTAATATTACATGTGTGTGAGAAAGACACACGAAAAAGGTATAAAAATAGATTTGCTGGTATGCTAATGCCTTTCTGCTCCTCCCTTCAGGTTTATTCTCTCTAGTGATGTCCCAGGCCAAACTTTCTTTGCAGCTCCTTTGCACCAAGGGTAGCTTAAATCAGCCAAGGAGGATTTTGAGTCTGACCAACCTCACTCTCCCAATAAAAGAGATTGACTTCATTAGTCTTTGGCTCAGACACTTCACAATAAGGTGGAGTTTCTATTTCATAGCATCCAGAGGTGCAGTGGACTTAGTCTGGTCTTTATTTCATTGTGCTCCCTTTCCCTCCTTCTTTCACCTACAGAGTAGGACAACTTGGTTTCCTCAGCTAGTATCAACTCTTCTGGTTCTTTTCCACTTTAAATTTAATAAGAATATTCTAATATTATTCATTTCACAGAATCATAGAGCTATGTATAGCTCAGTTGGGAAGGGACCTTAAAAATGATCTAATTCCAGCCCCTTGTTACAGGTGGGGACACATTTCACTAGAACAGGCTGCTCAGAAAAGATTATGTCCATTACCTAAAGGTTACAAAATTACTTTGGAATTATTACACAGATTTTTCCATGTGGTCAACTGCAAGACCTAATTTGCCACCACAGTTAGACTTGAGCCCTTCAAATCATCCTGAAGCAGAGTTAAAGGGTTGTAGAGGACTATGATGCCTTTTGTTCCGTAGTGTTAATAATCTGTGGCTTTAAAATATGATAATTTAAAATCTCATCTTGTGGCAGAATACTGAGGTCACGAACAATGGAACAAACTGCACTTGAACGAGGCAAAAACTTGCATCACCACCAAAAATGCTAAATCCAGATTGGGATGCCGTCTGCAGTAGCCCCATGTGCGGGGGGACTGGCACATCAAATTCTCCCTTCCCAAAAGCCTCATGGTCCTGAATCATAGGTCATTAGAGTCCTTTGTCCTGTAAATCTGCATTTGACAGCAGTGCGTATCTGTGTTGATAAACACATTTTAACAGCTTATCCCATAACATTTTTTTTTCTACTTCATATGATCAGCCTTTTGGTCCTCTTTCTTCCAGAACCTGCTAAGTGCTTCTCTTTAGCTACTAAAAAATGTATGTGATTTATTAAGGTAGTTCAGTAGTTACCCTTAGTTTGCAACAGGCAAACCTTTTATGCAAACAATACTGACGCCTTCTTGCAGTGACTTCCTTCTCCCAGACATAATGAATTCCCTGCATGCTACTCTGCTGTAAATCCGCCATCTGAAAATTCCATCCACTACGTGATTTGTCAGGAGAAACTGTACTTGACTTTTGAAACAATTGGGAGGAGCCAAATGATAACCTACTAAAGGGCCTTACCCTTAACTGGAACTATGGCAAATAATTAAAGTTTGAGCAAAAAGACTTAAGCTTTGGACTGCTTATGTTCTTAGTGTTTTAACTTGGGTGAAATTTTTTTTAAAAGTCCAAGCTGAATGTCAAATTTGCATATTTCTCCAGAAAACATAGGGAATGCTTAATTGCCTGTGTCCAGAGTTCATATTTTGCTTGGGAAACACTGTTTCACATATCCATGACTTTCATTTCTAGCTACTGTTTGCACCCACAAATTGACCTGCATGTCTAAACAAGCTCATTATAGAAACAAAGATGCCATATTTAGAATTTTGCTTTATAATCCTATCAGACACACCCGGTCACAGAGGAGATGCTTCTACTCCACGGGTGCAGTGGGTCTGGCTGAGCTGGAGTTTGTGTTCCCAGAGCAGCCCTCACTGCTGTGCTTTGCTTTGGCAGCTGGAAAGGTGCAGCTAACACACCAGTTTGGGCTCCTGCTGGGCAGGGCTGGCACAGCCTCAGCACTGTCTCTCAACTTCCCCTGCCATCTGGGAGGGGACACAGCTAGGCCAGCTGACCCAAACCAACCAAAGGGATATTCCAGACCATATGACATCAGCTTGGAGATAAAAGCTAAGTGAGGGAGGAGGACTGGGTAGGAGGATGTGTTATTTACATCATTTACCTTCCAGAGCAACAGGTCCATGTGCTGGAGTCCTGCTTCCCAGGAGGAGGCTAGACCTTGCTAGCTGATGGGAAGTAGAGAAAAAAACCTTTGGAATTTCTCTTTGCTTGAGACCACACAACCTTTCTACTTTTGCTTTAGTAAACTGCCTTATCTCAACCTATAAATTGTTTCCCATCTCATTTTCACTCTGCTGTCCAGCTGGAAGGGGGAGTGGGGAGAGTGGCTTGGTGGGCACCTGGTGTCCGGCCAAGGTCAAATCACCACAGCCAGGGCAGGAACTTACCACCATTGGCCCAATCCCTCAAGTCAGTGTATTCAGACAGGTTGGGAGGGGACCAGGAATCCCCTGAATTGTGTTGATGCCTTGAGAGGCTACCTAGAAACAGAGACTAGACAGGAATAAGGAAATAAAGATTGGTATTTATTTGAAAGGCCTTCAAGGGTGCACCCTGGGAAGCCAAGGGCTCCAAGCTGGACCCCAAGATGGACGACGCCTCACAAGTTTCCCACACCTTTATAGGTTTGGTTCATTTGCATATCAGCATAAATTCACCAATTAAAACTTTGGTTAATGGTGTCATTTCCCCTCATCTTGCCCCCCCCCTTTAGAGGCTTTGGGCCTGGGCAGTCTGAGTGTCCTTGGAGAGCGAAGCTAGAGAGGTTTTGTTATGTCTATCTTAGCATGAGAGAACAGCAGCTCATAGGCTACAAGACACTTCAGAGTTACACAACGAGCAACACAAGACTTGAAAAATATAAGAGTTAAAACCTAAGGCACCAGTGTTTCCAGTTTGCATGTTGGGCTTGCGCCAGGTAAGGTGGGGAGTGATTCCAGCAGTTGCTATCTCTCTTACTGCCTGATACTGCTCAGCCCCCTCACCTCGTTGCAGAGTTCCAAGGTCCACCCAGATCAGGACACTCCCCATGTTGTGCCCCACACTGGAGCACTTTGCTGTGGTGCCACTCACTTCATATCTGCCCACTTCAGTGGCTGTGGTAAGGTCTGCTCAAGCCTTCTCCTCTTCAAGAAATGAAGACCTAAGTCCTTTATGCTTCCTCACAGGTTCTCCAACCCTCTGATCATCTTCATGGCCTTCCTTCGGTCCCTCTCCCGTCTTTCTGCTTCTTTCTCAAATTGTGGGGACCACAACTGGACACAACACTCCAGGTTTCTTCCACAGCCTCTAGTGGAAGGTGTCCCATGACAAGAGAGTTGGAACTAGATGATCTTTAAGGTCCCTTCCAACCCAAACCATTCTGTGAATGTGGGTGCAGCATGATGAGCACAACGGGGTGGTCCATCCCTGTCCAGGCCCGATTTTGTGTTGCTACCAGCGAGATACACCTGACTCATGGTCAGCTTGTTGTCCACCAACATATTTCCACCCATACATTTCTGCTTTAACAGAGATATGATTCACTTGAATAAAATTATATGCACTGAGTTTTTCCTCACTTGCAGAGGAGATTATTTTTAGGATCTCCAAGCATTTCACTTACAGAAAATGAAGTAATACTGTAGAATTTCTTTTTTTTTTCCTTTCCCAAAAACCAAAGAAATAAACCATATTTGCTTATTCACTTGCCCTGTCCTTTGGCAGCAGGGCACAAACTTAAAGGCTGGGGTTTTTTTCCAGGCTCTTGCTGTCGTTGAAGCACCAGTTTTCTGAGACAGAATAACCTCTTTGAAGAGGTGGTATTTTTCTACTGCTTTCAGAAGGTATTAATTGCAAGACCTGTAAGCTGATGTGAACTCAACAGACACAGCCAGACACACGCATCTAGGAGGGATACAATAGCACCTGAGATCTGGAGGCATGAACTTCTCCAGGGGCTGCCAACTTACTGACCCCTCTTCTTGAAAGATTTAAGGCTATTCTGTTGAATCTTCACGGCTGCTGTCATCTGTGCCAAGTAAGGTGCTGCGAGGTTCTCTCCTTGCACTGCAAATACACACAGCAGCCTGAAGAAATATAACTATGGCCAAGAAAGGATGGAGGGATTTCATGGCTGTCCTGTGATGGACTTTGTTAATAGTTGTTAATTCTCAGCACATAAGGCAAGTGATGACTGCCATCACAGTGTGTGAGATGAAAATCAGTGTGAAAATCAGGTGACTTTCAAGTGTTCTCAACCTTGACATTAAAACTGAAAAGGTCAACAGAAAATGAATTGTCTTCAAATCCATGGGACAATGACAATAGCAACGTGCTGCAATACTCTACTGACTATATTACCATTTTTTTTTCAGTTCAGGCATATCTTGGCCATGTTTCAATGACAAATATCCATGCAGGCAAAAATATGGGTTTGCCATTTTAAAAATATCCTCTGATGTATTCAGGTATTTCTTCTTGCTAACTGGGCTTTAGAAAATCACAAAAGTCTCTGTTACTTTCAAGAAATATCTGTGGAGAAAAAGGTAGAGGAGGAGATGCATTTCAAATCATGTTGAAGTGTTGTGGTGGAGATCCCTGTGCATCAAATGCCTGTTTTTCTTAAGAAAAATTTATTCAGTTACTGTAGTAGCCCAGTATGAGAAGAACTACCCTGTGAAAGCAGTATAATCTGCATTTCCAATAGGTGATAAGATGGACAAAGAATGGAGGCCTCTCTCCCACGAGCAGTGACTTTACAAGCAGTGTGAGAAGCGCCGACCTCAGCAGATTTGCAGAGGAATTGAGGTGTAATTTTCGTGTGCTTGTGTTTGAATAAAGAACTCACGCATCTTCTATTGGGTTTTAGACCCACCTGACCTTGGTGTTGACACACAGGAAAACTCCTACCATTTGGTGCTGTGTTACTTCTGTGCAGTCAGAAAGGAGTACCTTCCAGACTAGGCAACATATTAACACAAAAAATCTCTTCCTAGAGAGTTCAGATCTAAAACACATTTGAATTAACGGTGTAGGACAGAAGAAGAGTTGAAATGCATAGAAGACCCCTCAATGACTTTCCTGTCACACATGTAAAAGAACAAGACACACATTCAGAAAAAAAAGAGTTTTTGGAAGGGTGATGAAGTTAAGTGAAGCTCAGTTGATGCTTTGCAGTGTCAAGGAATTGCAGAATAGAAAGGTAGAGTTTTACAAAGTGGCTGTGCTGTGAAGTTAAACTTGTAGAGAATGTGATTTGCATTTAGAAAATAGATTATTTTACATATATTGGTTCCATTTGATAGTCATTCCCTGAATAACATCTGCTGCATTATCTTAATAAATCTGGTTATCTCCCACAGAAATGAGCTGAGCAAAAGATCTGTAGAAAGATTTGAAAATAACCTTTGTTATTATGTGTCATTAACTCATAAGAATCAAACTACATGGCCACTAATGACAATGAACAAGAACAACACTGTTTCCTGCACATTCTCTTCCATGCATTTCCAGTCTCAAGCCTGCACTTAAAACACAGCAATTTTACAAGCATTTGTCATTTGCCCAGGCTATGGAGTTAATGAGATAGAAAAAGCACAAAGAATTTGTATGGATGAACTCCATTTACTTAATTTCCAACTCAAACATAACGATATGAAAAATAAGCAATACACATATAAAACTTTTTCTTTTGTATTCTGTTTTTGCTTTTCACAGTTCTTGCCTTGCAGCAGTCTGGGCTGAATCATGGCACACAACAGGTATGTGTGCTGTCAGCAGAAGCCGTCACCCTTTTGACATTTCTACTGCCTCTCAGCTGCTGGGGGCTGAGAGCAGGGAGATGTCAGCTTCTCTTCTCAGTCACAAAGGAAAGGAGGCAGTAAAAAAAAAAAAAAAGCCTATTCCATCATTTATTTGATTACAGTCTCCATTCATCAAAGCAGTGGAGCACAAAGCCTGCGTGGATTTTGCAAAGCACTCTGGAATTGGCTGGCTTTTAAGCACACGTTTAAAACTTCAGCAGACGAGGAGGGCTTCATGCCTTTAGCATGTGTTTCGCTGAATCCCATGCCAGCAGGAATTTATACTTTTAAAGTGTTGCAAGATGCCTTTACCAGAGAGCCACGTTTCAGCTGCATTTCTTTAAATGAGATTGGAGAGAAAGTAAATGAAATCTCAGAACCTGGTTCAAAAAAGGCATGCATTCAATTTCAAGATAGCTGTCTTGATTTTCCCCAACCCTAGAAATGACATTCACTTTTTGACATAACTCTGACACAGCAGAACACTATCTTGTTCCTATTTGGACGTTAAGAAACCAGACATCTGTTCTCTAGCTCGGTTTTTTTTTCAGATAAAGACATGAAAAGTAACACTGACAAAATGTATTAACATGGGATAATCTCAATGTTCCCATTAGTTGTGCACTTTAAATGGCTGAGTAAAAAAAACCCTACAAAACAACCTTGAGGAAACATTCTCACTGAGTACTATTTGGACTGTCTAGAGGAAACTGAAGGTCTTCTCAACCTGGAAGTTATTGGGCAATAAATTGTCAGTATATAATTGGCATTATGTATATATTTTAGTGCAAGCACATATGTAGGCAACTGCTTTTTTTAGGCAATTGGGCACTATTGGAGTCTGAATTGACTTTGGAGGTAGAAGATGGTATGTGTGTTAATCCAAATGTGGTTAGTATGGTTTAACCAGTCTATACCCTACAACTATACCTTACAGTTAGTGCTCCAATCATTTTCTACTCTTAAGAAATAACCTTAGCATGAGTCTTTTTCCAAATTCAATAGTCAGCACTGTTGTGTTTTTAACGCAAAGACTCGCATAAATAGAAAAAAAAAAAAAAAGCTGTTATAAGTAAATGAAGAAAACATTTACAGTTTCTCTGATTTGTGAATTCATAAAAAAACCCAAATTTTTTATGTATAATTAAAATAAGAAAGCCAAAGGCAAGGATATTCACATTGTTCTACAACAACAACAACAACAAAAAAGCATTATTGGAAATGAATTTTGCTTTCACAATAGGAGAAAAAAAGACCAGTGGAGTATAGAAAAACCCCTCTACTGCCACACCTTCCAAACAAGTCCCTCCTAACAAAAGTAGGCATCACCAATTTTCCAAAGTAGCCATTGCTCATAGCCTGGCTTGGCATTAGTCTGATAGTGGAAGGTGGTCAGGGATTGCCTTGGTATCAGCTGGGGGTTTTGGTTTAGTTTTGTTGTTGTTGTTTTGGGGTAGTTTTTTTACAGTTATTCAACCCTTTTTGTCTCAATCTATGAGGTTTTTTTCACTTTTGCCTTTCCTGTTCTCTTCTCCCATCCTGCTTTGGGGCGGGGAGGGAGGGGAGGAGGAGTGAAGGAGCACCTGGGTGAGCTGTTAACCCAGTTAGTTAACTCTCCACAGGCCTCAGGACCAGGTTTGGAGATGGAGAAATTGTTCTGCCTTAGAACTTGTGGAGTTTTTGGCACAGAATGGTTTTGTCTGCCAAATACTGCAGCTCCATGAAGCTCTTCTTTTTCACTAATCTCAAAGTCTGTTAAACAAATGGTTTTCTATGTTCCTAATCAACCTAGTAAAACAGAAAATAAGGACAAACCCTTGAGAAGGTGGGAGTACATTCTCATACAAAAAGTACTAATATTATTAAGCTGAGGTTTGCTGCAGTGTTTCATCCTCTGAGCAGCTGCCAATCACCACCATGTTCCTCTGCTTGGTGAGTTATGTTTGTGTTTGGCCTTTCCTTTGGTCCTTTATTTCCTTGATAGCTGAGCACAGTTTGCACATCTCCTGCTACTCTGCCTGTGGCTGATCACACACAAAAATAAACCTTTCACAGAAACAGGGAGGCTCAGCTGTCCTCATTCACTGCAGTTTTGCTAAGAAGTCTGTGTGGGGTTGGGGGACTGGGGAGGGGTCAGCAGAGCAGTTGCAGGAGATGGGTAACAGCATTTATCGACGTTTAACATTTTCAGAGAAGCTCAGTTCTGAAGTTAGGCAGGTAGAATATTATTTGGGAAGCTAAAAATCTTTATCACCTTAGCAAGGGTCTGTGGAACCCCAAGAATGTGCTGTGCAACGTGGATTGTGCAGCTGATACCATGATGATTTTTTGCCTTTTATACCCTTTTTATATACTTTTTCTATATCCTTAGTGCTTCTAGCCCACATTCTTAGACTCAATGTTTTGTTAAGCCAAGAGACCAAACATCTTGGAAGCCTCATAGTGAGGGGTCAGAAAGCCCCAGACACCAAGGGCCTCTCCAGAACACATTCTGTAAACTGAGATAGGCCCAGCCAGGGGAAGGTTCCTCGGGGCAGGGGGTTCACTTGAGCTTCTCCTTGGGGAATCTTTGATGGATGTGCTCATTTGTAAGGCCCAGAATGTGATCCCCGACTGCCCGTGGGTGTGCATTCCGTGTGCTCTGCGGGCATTGCCCCTGGCTGTGCTGCACCTAAGGGTCCTTCCATAAATACCCAGGGAAAAACACCTTTTTCCCTTCTAACCGTGTTTGGCTCTTAATTTTAAGACCAGAGAAAGGCAACACAGCACTAGTTTGCTCTGGACAGCTGTGGGTTCACCACCCATTCAGGCACACAATTGATGAGGATCACTGGAGGATCCTATCACCACCTTAATCCTCCACCACACTCCCTGATCCTACCAAGGAGGGAATTTTTGGGTTAAGGAGTTCTGGCTCATTGTAAGTTTGCTCACATGGCCCCTGCAGAGCTCAGGAGAGCACAGCAGGAGAGGAGATACTGCTGCTCCATGGAACGCCATCACACAGTAAGTACTTCTACCTGCAAAGCCACCTGTTTGTAACTAAGACATTCTTTTAAATTTCCTGTTAAAAGGATCATTAAAACACATGAAAATCCAAGATGATATGGAAATACATATTTTTCATAAGGTCAGCAAAAAGACTGTAAAGTTGTTCCTGATTTGATTGCAAGTTAGAAGTAATTCAAAATACAGATGTTTTTACTCAGAACATTAGCTAACAGTCTTGGTTGTCAATGAATATTTGGGTTTCTGAGTATTTCTTTTTTAGAACCACATGGGGTAGACAGACACTTGTTGCTGAATCAGATCCCCTGAACCCAGACTTGCAGATTGCTGGCTACTCAAATTAAGCCTGATAACCAAAAGTTTAATTCTAGGTAGGAGAAAAATTCCTTCTTTTCATGTTCATATTCATGTTCTATTGGCCAATTTCTGACAGATTTTACCAGGCACTTCACTGCCAACTTGAAATTATTCAACTGTAATGAGTTGACTTCAGTTGTAAATACAATTTACAACTCCAACTGTAAATACATTCAAGGATTTAATTTTAACTGGACTTAACATAAACCTGCCATTAAACTGAAAAAATAAAAAAATTAAAACGCAACCAAGTACTCAAATCTTCCACTTCTTCCAAACTGCAGAATTCCTAAAATAAAAAGTCCCCTTCATTTTTAGAAGCCTGAGAAGAAATGAACTTAGCAATATGGACTGATGGCCACCAGATATTAAGGGGTTTTTAAATGTCAACTATTTCTATAGAAATACAAGATAAATGTCTTTCAGACTTTTTTTGCATTTCATTCAGTTCATGTTTGCATATCGATGGTCTTATTCTGCAAGGTAACATATACAACAGTTAATTAAAAAGTGTTTAATTGTCCCAGTTTCAGCTGGGATAGAGTTCATTTTCTTCTTAGTAGCTGGTATAGTGCTGTGTTTTGTCTTTAGAATGAGAACAATATTTGATTGTTCCTCAGCAACTTTTACCCTAAGTCAAGGACTTTTCCTCATATTATTATTTAATTTATTTCAGTTATTAAGCTGTTCTTATCTCAACCCATGGGTTTTACCTTTTTCCAATTCTTCTCCCTGTCCCACTGGAGGGGTTGGGGAGTAAGTGAGCAGCTGAGTGGTTCTTAGCTGCTGGCTGAGGTTAAACAACAACACTAATAAATAAAGTAATGTTTTATGCTTGTCACAGGTAATTGTGGTGCACTTTACAGTGATTTAGTCAATTTCTCTTCCTGTAGGGCTGTAAAGTTGGCAAGCGGCAAAGAACTCTTCTGCGCAGTCTGCCAGTGAGTCTGCTGTTTGTAATAGTACTGGGAGTATTTTCCATTTGCAAATCAGCAATTGGAACAATGAAGTAATTTGAAGTAATGCCGTTTCTGAATGTGCTTATTGCACAGTGATTACTGCATCATCACCTGCAACGTCTTGCAGTGCTAGAAGATTAAAACCATTATCCTAAGTTTTCTACAGGATTTTTCATTCAAGTTAGCTAAGGGACATGCAGATTGATCCCACTAGCTTCTCCATGAAAATCTACTTCTACATCCTAAATTCTTCTCATCCTACTCAGATATGGTCCACTGTTATTTAAAAATTCCTCTCCTGAAACACACCACTGTAATGACTGATGTCTCTGGCCAGCATTAAACACAGGCTTATTTGGTCACAGAAAACTTTTTGTGGAGACAAGCTCTCCCTCTTCTCAAAAAATATTAAACTTAATCTGTAAGTAGCTTGAGAAAGCTTTCTTTAAAACATCTTTTGTTGATCCATCATCATAAAGGTAACATCTGTACCTACATTCACAATGACCTAACCCTTCAGCACTGCAGCTGGTGGTAATTACACACAAACCCCACAGAAATTGCTCCGTGTGCCTCCTGTCACTGAAATAATTCATACTAGTGGTGAGTTGACTCTGGCCAGCTGCCAGATCTTCACCCTGCCACTTCCACTCATGGAATCACGTAATAGCCTGAGTGGGAAGGGACCCACCAGGATCATCCAGTCCAACCCCTGGCCCTGCCCAGACACCCCAACAATCCCACCCTGTGCATCCCTGGCAGCGCTGTCCAAATGCTCCTGGAGCTCTGGCAGCCTTGGGGACATGCCCATTCCCTGGGGAGCCTGGGCAGTGCCCCAACAAAGTCTGGGGGAAAAACCTTTTCCTGATATCAAACTTAACCTTCCCCTGACACAGCTCCAGCCCTTCCCTGAGTCCTGTCACTGTCAGAGATCAGAGAACAGAGCTGCATCGGTACTGCCCCTCGGAAGGGACGTCCCCTCAACAGCGCAGGCAGATAAAATCAGATGAGAAAGCTGGATGAGTTGAGACAAGGATAGGGAGACCACTTACGAGTTACTCTCATGGGCCAAGCATACTCAGCTTGGGAAAAATTAATTTAATTTATTGCCAGTTAAAAACAGAGCTGATAAATCAGAAAGAAAGGAAGAAAATTAAAACAGCACCTTCCCCTCCTGCTTTTTCCCACGCTGGACCTCACTCCATCATCCCCAGCCCCTCTACCTCCTCCCCCACTGATGAGCAGCACAGGGGGATGCTGTGACCACACTGGGGGTTGTGGTCAGTCCCTAACAGCTCCTTTCTGCTGCTCCTTCCACCTCACACTTTTTCCCTGTTCCACTGCTGTCTTCTCATCTCAGTCACCTGGAACACCTCCTCTCCCTCCTTCTCCACTGACCTCAGTGTCTGCTGGGCTGTCTCTCATAATCTTTTCCCTCAGTCCTCTGCCTGTCCAGAATTTTTTCCCTTTCTTCAACACATTTCCACAGAGGCACCACCAGCATTGCTGACAGGCAGGTTTGTCTACACCTTTTCTCTGAAGGAAGAGGGAAGAGTAAAGCAGGAGAATTGATTTTCCCAATGGACTCATCACTGCATGAAGAGACACCTTTGCTCCGCTCAGGTTTTGAGTTTATCCAATTCTTTTTATAAAACTTATCTGTGTTTTCACCTTTGCTCAGGTGCTTATATGCTTTCTTGAAGAGAAATGGATCAAAAAACATGCCTGAGTTCTTTCTGAGGCGTAGCCAAAATCTGTAGGTAACTAGAGGGCCTGTAATATGTAAAGAGTCTGTTCTAGTGTATCTTAAAGATATTATTGGGGAAAAAAACCCCCAAAACTCTGGCAAGAACATTTCATAAGCTTTCAACTGAGGTAATGAACTAAATACAAAGACAAGACAGAAGAGGTCTTCTCTTCTTTGTATGGCAGCTTCATCAGCTCTCATCAAGACAGCTACAGTAGAATATTCCCTGGGACTTTATTAGCTTTGATAATTTGCCTCTCTTCTGAAATCCTAATGACACCACTCGCACAGTGATAGGCTGAAAAACTTACAAAACACTCTAAGCTTCTCTCCAAGTGTGGTTTTGAGGGAAGTAGTTGCATCAGAGAGCATGTGATGTGAAAATCTAGTATTTTCCCTTTCCATGCAAATCGCAGCAGTTTGGGTAGTTGGGGAGTTTGGGAAGGTGGTACTTAATATTGTTTTAATTTCAGACTGAAGGGTAACTTTCACTGCCTTTTTAAGAAAATCCCAAACACTGCCAAAAAATAAAGGCTTCAAAAGAGAGGAGACAAATAGAGAGCCTTGTACCCATGCAGCTGATTCTCCTCTTTTGTATACATTGGCTACACAAAATGGGAAATTGTACCTTTACTTCAACATATTTCCTCCACAGTAGGAAGCCTGTCTTTGGTGGTTTTAGAGCCATCTTAGTAATAATTCACATTTTTCACATTTCAAGCAAACAGGATTTTTGGGGTAGCAGCTTTCATATTTTCTTTGTGGCTGGATTCATGACACCGCTTGCCAATCACACTTCCAGAAGCATGATTTCTGGTTTGGAAACTGTTGCTCCAAAGGAAAGAAAAAGATGGTCTCTGTCATCACACGGAGTTTAGACCCAGAAGAGCCCATGCTTGGTTTGGGTGGAAAACAATGGTTTTCAAGCACCATGTGGTGCACCTCTCTGCTGGAGGGGTTGGGAACATAACTGTGGAAATCTGGATCTCAGCAGAGCCTTAAAATAGCAACTACTTCTGAGCTTCTAGTGTAGCCTTAAGATTTAGAGGTGCAGGATATACTTCCTTCAGCTATATAAAGCATGTTAAAATATCACTTTATAGGCATGCTGGTAAACTGACAGATGGCAGCCAGCAAAGGCATTAAACCTGTCTTTCAACCTCCTTTGAGTTGTCCACTGGACCTGTGGATTGGAGACATCTGAATCCCAAACTAGGTTAATGGACTCAGTGGTGTTTGAGATCTTTTCCAGCCATAATGATTCTAAAATGCCCACTAGGAATTGGAAAGTCCTACATTCCCAAAAGGTGTGGTGTAGCCAGAGAGGATCTGCACAACAAAAGTGTTAAGGACGTGGAAAACTCACCATGAGTGTTTCAGGAAGAGAGATGAGTTTACTTTAGATAGATTAAAACTCTGGACTGCCTGACTGCTAACACTTACAATGAGTCTCTTAGTTTAATTTTATTAATAAGGATTCCAGTTTGGGATCTCCAGGATTGCTCAACAGTGAAAACCAAAGTGCAATAAGTGATGGTGATGACCAGGTGCACTGTAAAAGCCCACTCCTCTTTTGAATTCAAATTCTATTTCCTTATTTTATTTAGTTGGAGCATAAAAAGCAGTTAGGGCACCTATTCATTGCATCTAAGTGTCAGTAAAAATGACATGAACTGAAATCACCTGACCATCAGAAATTCCAATCCTGGGAGGGACAATCAGCACAGATTGGTCACAGAAAACTAAGCTTTGAAACTGCAAATATCCTTCACTATTTTCTCCCAAATCTGTGGTTTCTTGACACCTCCTACTTTTATTTATCTACTTTTTCTTTCCCTCTAGGAATAATAATGAGTGTTCATGAGAATAGCTTTATGTTTATAGTATTCTTCACAAAATGTTTTCTCAATGCACTGTGTATGCAAGAATCTTATACTGACAGACAAATATCAGAGTTAGCTGTCAGTCCTGTCTGGGCTAGATTTACCTCTAGCTTTTTCACGATCAATCACAATCTCCTTATCGCCTTTCCATATTGTGTAGCTGCTGGCATTCAGCCTTCCCGACTTCCTGGGGATTTTAGATTACCTTAGGAGCAGCAGTGTGCCACACAGGAACTGTAATGGCAGGGTGCAGACCCTTAGGAGCCAGATGGGGTCTGTTCAGAAATGTGTTGGGCTGGTTTCTACAGAAAAACTTAAAGCCAGGACTGTGTCATTAAAAGGTCTGGTGATCCTAGTGGGCATCTGATGACTGGAAGGCCTCTGATGCTCTGGGAAAACACTTCACAGAGAGGTTTCCTCCATGGTTATCTACTTTGTGCTGTCCAGTGTTGGATGGAGTGCGTATAATATGCAAGATACATGAAAACCTTTAGAGAAAAAAAAAATTGTGAGACAAATAGTCATAATTCTTGCTCTTTACACTTCTTTTCGTTGGGCTTGGGGTTTTTTGTTGGTTTGGGGTTTTTTTTTTCCTCCACTGATTGGCTCAAACCTGATGCAGAAAACAACCTCTCTGGAACATATTTTGGTCTTTTAGAATCTCCATTTAAATGATATTCCAGATAATGATAAGACTGGCAATTAATAGCATGTCTTCTTTATCTGTCTTTTTGGATCCACTACAGCCAAGTATTTGACTTTTCATGACTGCATGACCCACAGCTTTTACCCAGAGTTCCCTTGGAGCCCCAGCTTTAGCTGTACTGTGCTATTATTTTGAGCTTTTCTAATTCAGAATACCTGATACTATCAGAGACCAAAGTTACAGTTCATGACAATGATATAAAATAACAGCATGGCATTCAGCAGGTCTGTGAGCTAACGGGATATGCCTGGAAAACGTGTGGGGACATCCCCAGCAATGCTTGTGGTGGCTTCCTGGACTGTAGGAAATAAGGCTGATAGAGTTTGCACTCACCTGACTCAGACCTGGGCCAGTTATGGCCGTGTTCCTTCAGGTAGGATTTAACAAAATTGTTCCCTCTGCAAGGCAGCAGGTAAAGAAGAGAAGGCAGGAGCCTGAGACTCCGGGAAACAAGCAAGGAACAGACCAAAATGACAGGAGTCATAGTGATGCTTATCATCTTAATTTCACTCTCTGTGTTTTGGGTTTTTTTAATAAATTTGTTTTACAAAGTCTTCCTTCTATTTAAGCAGTAATGTCATCTTTCTAAAGGCAGAGATATTTTCTGGAAGCTATGGAAATATTTTAAGCACTTCACTTCTCATCTCCATCCAGAAAGGGTTTTATCCTTTGGGAGACACATATAAGCCTGCTGTCCCCATTCCCTTCAATCTTTCACTTTTGTTGGACACAGTTTCCCATCCCAGGGTTTAGAACACCTAACGGAGCCTACACCTTACCTTACACTGAACTTCAAAAAGGTGGTGTTTGTAACACAAATATAATTTTTAAACTGGTTGGTCAGATAAATTTCAATTTTAAAGGTGTTTTTTTTTTTTTTTCTCTTCTTTTTATTGGTATAACTTGACAAATAATACCCATGAGTAATCCTGTAGCTTTCTCTGTGTTACACTATAAGAACCACATGCCCACCTTGAATAAGCTTAGGATAATTTTCCCTGTGGTTCTTGTCCAAGCCATGAGAAAGTTATCCATCTAGATTAGGTGCCTTGGGAGGAAGAAGCTTCTACAGCAGAGTAGAAGCTGAGGCTTGTTGTGGTGCTGTATAGGAAATACTTATAAAATAAAAGAAGTAAAATAAAATAAAAGAAGTAAACGAGCCACAAACAGTAAGAGTTTTATTGCAATGGGTGTCTTGTCTCATCTTCAGCAAAGGTGTAACCATTCAGATTTCCCTTCTGATCTGAAATATTTGTGCTGTTTTTTCCTGTGTATGCCTGTTAATATCCATTTTAACAGAAAAAGAACACAATAAATTAATGTATCCTGTAGTTTTTCAATTGAAAAATTGGAAGCATAGGATATACAAATTCTCCTTGGCATTACAAGTGTATCTTTGACACACACCACTGTGTGTTCACCCAACTCTCCTTCCATGGTGGTTTCTTTTGCGTTAATAGAGTCTCTTCATGGGGAAAAGTTAGAACATAGTTATGTCATGACCTTATAGTGGAGAAAAAGAACACATCTGCTACCAGGGAGACCTTTTAAATCAGTACAATGTACAAAGTCAGACAAGCTCTTATCGCTGTCATCAACTATTCCATGGGAAACACAGCTGTTTATTTATTTTAACCCCCAACTTATTTAAGAAATGATAAAGAGACCAAATTGTCAGTTCTAATGAAGAGTTTGGTCAGGGACATAGATAAATAGATTCTCTGTTAGATGTTAACTTTAAGGTCGTGCAGTAACTGTTAAAGGGTTTGAAAATTAATATATGGCACATACATGCTATAGGAGTAGTAGGAAAAAAAAGAAAAAGTAATTGGAAAAACATGCACTATTTTATACATTCGACTACCTCAAAAAATTAATAGAGATTGTAATAGAAATTTGTCATTTAAGCTGACAGGTCCAGCAGCTCATAAAATTTATCCATGAAGAGGGAAGAAAACAAGAAAGCCACAGTTAAAAATAGAAAGCCTTTGAAATGTCTTATCTCCATCCTCAGCAAAAATACTTGAGGTTTTTTTTGCTGACCACAGGTTGATAAAATTGTAGTGGATACAATCCTGCATTGGTATTGTATCAAAATAACTGATTTTCACAGAAGTAGATGGGTTAGAGCAACTAAGCACCTGGGCCACTTCAGGTATTGAAATTAAAATCTTGGAAAATGCACCGATTTAAATTCACCATAATGTTTAGATTAGCACATGGTCACTGTGCTGAGCATGATGGGGGAAAATCAGCTTTTTGTAGGAAAGTTATACACTGAAACTAGACAAACCTATTTACCAGCTGGTCACCCAAGGTACATGGTTTTTACAACTGTTAGTAAAACAACCCAAAAATTATTATTAGTAAAGGTCTCAGGCAGATTCTAAGACCGAGAACAAATCCTTCACCACAGTCACTGCAACATTCCCAGAAAATGTCTAAGGTAGTAATTGTACGTGGTTAATCCCCTCCCTTCCCAAAACCTTGGAGAAGACCAAAGCTGCCAGCCATGGATACAGAGGAACATTGGGAGGGCAGCACTAAAGGAAACAGGAGGTGCCAGCAATGTCTCTTTTTATGTAACAGTTTTCACTGAATTACCAATGAGGATTTTCTGTAGCAAGTGCAAAATTTGAGCTATTACACAGTTCAGAGATTAATGTGACCAAACCCAGAAGAGCAGTTCTGGGTTCTTTATATGTGCGAAAGTTTTTGACAAGGTTTCATGAGCTTGGCATGCTGTAGGATTGTACCTTTTGCTGTTACCAATGCTAAATCAGTAACACAAATCTTAACACCACAGGATTAGCCTCCTGATATTAGGTGAAGTGCCTTCTAATTATAATTGTAGCCACCTTCCCAGATTTATCACAGTGCTTCACACTCTGAAGTGCAGCAGCCTTTCAGGATGGTCCACGACAACAATGTGGTTGCACAGCAAAATAAATAAGAACTACCTGCTCAACATTTATATTAAAATAGCATTTTTTTACAGCAGTGGCTGAGAACACATCTTGCAGTAGTGCTGCTGTAACGGTCTAGGTCACTGCTGTAGAACAGTCACATTTTTATAAGCTTGATGGAATGATTAGGTGTCAAATTTAATAAACCCTTTGGCTCTTTTTCTATTATTCTATGCCATGGGTCCTCTCTCTGCTTTGAAGTAGCATATTTTTTTTCATTTGGTGGTGGCAATAATTCAAATATATAAACCACCACGTATTATTTAATATAATTTGCATTGATTGGCAGGTTTAAAGCTAACCTGTATTAATGAATTTTTGCATACGTAGTATAAGCGATCCAGACAGATTAGGGCAAAAATCTTATTAGTAAAGTATTAGTATTAGGAAAGCTGCATTTGGATGAATAAAAATTTCATTTCTTCTGAGCTGGAAGATTCTAAAAATTGGGTATGACTGCAGGTTTAAAGGAAACGATTCAAATATTCTTCCTAATAATCAAAAGTAGTTATTAAGCAGAATAGCCAGAGCCTGTGCAGGGGCTCTGAGAGCAGTCTCTTTCCTTGGCTTACACAAGCCCTTCAGATCTGATTAAATTCAAGTTAAGCTGCACAGCAATCCTGTGTCACAATGGTGATGCTGGCTCCTATATAATGCTTATTTATCCAAGACTAAAATACCTCACTGGGCATGTACTGTCGCTGACTAAACTACCAGAGAGAATGATCTGGGACAGTTTTCTGTATGACTTCATGATCAGGGAACAATTAATTATTTGGCAGCTGGAGAGTCACCAGGGCTGTGTGAAATTACATCAAAAATATCACGGGGCATTTCTTTAAGATTTGGAAGAAAACACAAAAATGCACTGAAAAACCCTCCAGAAGAAGTAACACCTCAGTGTAGCAGGGTGTAGGTACTGTTCTGAACCTTTCAACAGAGCCATGTTTTAGGACTAAAACACTGCAGTAGGCCTAGCGAAAGGACAAATATCCCAAGGGTAAGAAACAAGTGGAAAATTGAAAGAAAAGAATCCTCTCCAGGTAGGAAATTAAAACAGTCGTTAGGGTCTGAACAGCTGGTTGGAAGAAAATCTGGGTGGAAAACATCTAATGGGAGGACGAGGCACAAATTAAAATGCTTCAGCCTCTTAAGCATCTCTACAAGGGTTTATAAAAATAAGGTGGAGTAAGAGGAAAGTTGACAGGTCTTGCTAAATAATTATTTTTTTAAATTGAAAATAGCAACTATCTATATTTCGAAAGTTCTAGGATAAATACGATCTGCTCAAACAGGGAACCATGCTCACCCCTCGGGGTTCCTGTCTTTATCTTCAGTGACCTCTTTCACTGTCCTCGGATTTTTTTAAGGATTCAAAGGAAATTAATCATTTTCTCATGAAACAAAAGAGACAAAGTATTTTTATTTCCTGGCAAAACCTTGAATACTGAGCTTATAAAAGTCTCTGCAGCCAGAGAGCTGAACAAGGTCAGGAGACACTTGACAACGAAAGTGCCTTAAAATTGCTCACGCAAAAGTGACCCTATTACTTATAATGATGCAGTATTTCATGTACGGCTTTTTTACTCCTATTACATGTTTCATCCACCAAGCTAAACCTTAATTTAAGCTGGCCCATCTAACACCGTTGCCTACAGGTTCACAGATGATAATTTCAATTCTAGATAAGGTGAAATTTTCCTACACTTTAAAAAAAAAAAAAACCAAAAGAGTAAAGTGGCTGTAATGGAGTGCAGGTGGAGCTCATTTGGTGTAATGAGATTTTAAATGGATGTTTTGCAAACAAAACACTCATTGTGACCTAACAGCTCGCCGATCCGCATGCTGTTCCTGAATGGTTTGGTTTATTCCGTCTAAAGTCAAGTGGAAATGAATATTTCTGCCCGTGATTCAACAAGGGAGGTGCAAATTAGGGAGCTGCAGTTTAAGATGCACTTGGTTCCCCTTTTTTTTTGTGCTTGAGCTGCTCTTGCTTTCTGCCTACCCCTTCAGTCAGCAGGACAAAGAAGTGGGTTTGGGACGTGGAATTTTGGAATTGTTTTAGGTGCAAAAATAACAATTCTGCCACGCCATGGTGTCTGCTCACAGGTCTAAAACACAGGATTCAGGCAGCTAAGGTTCAGAGTTCACCTTGCACTGACTTGCATGGTTTATACCCTTTTAGGTAAGAAATGTATTCTTAGGATGGGAGCACAGATATTGTGACAGCTCCTGGGAATAGAAATTTAACATTAAACCACACAGAGTGCTCCACACAGACACTCCAGAGGGGCTGCTTTTTCCTGCAAATCCTGCCAACTACATTTTGAGCTGGTAAACACATTGTGGACTTCTGGCCTTTAGCACTACTTGGTCTAATGAGGCCTTCTTTGAGCTATAAAATTCTGCATTTTATATTACCGGGTACCGAATAGATTCCCAAATATCTCTAGCCGTTTGAATTCCAAGGCATCAGCTGGAGTGACTCATAGTATTTCCCTGAATGAAAAGAAAAAGAGGGGCAGAAAGAATGGGAAGGTGGCAGAAGCGCAGAAACAGCTGTAAGGAATCAACTATCCTGCAAAGCATCCCTATGTCATGGTCCTAAATTCCAGTGGGATTCAAAGGGATGTGGTTACGCCCCACCTGAAAGGAAAAAACTGGAGATGGAGACCAGAAGTACAGGATGCAAATTTCACAGCACAAATACAAATATTAATCTACTCAACTGAGCAGTAACAAGACCTGGGATTGATGAATGATAATACATCAGCTATGTGCACAATGTCTGGTAGCAGCAAGAAGGTAAACAATGTCTTGGCATCTATTATGTCTCTAGAAGTGAGATATATCAGTGAAAAGGTAAATGTAGAGCAAAAGCAAAGCCTCAGGGCTTTTTTTCTTTTTTAGGACATTACATAAAGATTATGAGAAGCTGGAAAAGATAAAAAAAATTTCTTAGACTAACACTGGAAACAAGGAAATGCCTCATAAGGAATGAGAAACCAGGCTCTCCCAGCATGCACAAAGGAAACTGAGATCTTGGAGAAAAATATATGTTCAAAAATACCCTAAAAAGGAAAGACAGATGCCAGTGTAAGGTATTTAAATATAAT
The DNA here is from genome assembly GCA_013397915.1 of Daphoenositta chrysoptera. Classification (NCBI taxonomy): domain Eukaryota; kingdom Metazoa; phylum Chordata; class Aves; order Passeriformes; genus Daphoenositta; species Daphoenositta chrysoptera. Next base: position 67,420 of record VZRO01006333.1, on the reverse strand, counting down.
AACAGCTAATTGAAAAACAAAGGTATAAGAGTTTAAATGATGGTAGAAATTAGCAATTTTAAGTCATTTGGATGGAATTAGGACATGGATGAACAGCTGGTGCATGCTGCAGAGTAAAAAAAGTTGTGCATCAACTCAAAGGAGCACTTAGCTACTCAACACAGGCAGATTGTGCCATAAAAGAACTTTAGGAAGTAAATAATTTTGTCATCCTATCTTGCAGATAACCTATCCATGCTAACAAGTTCAAAAAGTGTTCTCTGCAATGGATTTGATTTAGCTTTTGTGATGCAGAGAATACACATGATAAAGTCTGCTGTTCAACAGCAAACCCTGTCCCTAACAAAAATTTCAGGACCTGCTTGAAAAGATACCCTTACAGTAAAACTTGTCAAAGGACATGGGGAAGAATAGCTGGGCTTCATACAGCGGGATAAAAAAGGAAACTTCACCTAAAACCTCTCTGCACAGATTTATGGCACAGAGATAGTCCCAAAGCAAAGCACCTTCATTATGTAGAGACTACTTTTCTCTAGCTGCTGCTGCATGTAACCAGACAGTCTTGATGAGTAAAGAATTTTTTTTTTTTTTTTTTTAAGGAGAGCTCAGAGGCATTAGAGATTCTGAGAGGGAAACAGGTGGACATCTGCCCTTCCTTTTAAGAAGAATTAATTTCCAAACTGAGTATTTTCTTAGCTTTTTTCTGAGGTCTTACAATTTCTAATCCAGGATCAGCAGCTAGCAAAACAGAGGTTAAGGAAAAAGGATGAATTAAAGGCTTCCTGGTTTTATTAATAATAAACACTGTTTATAGAAAAAGCAATGGTACAGTGCAGTTTTCCTCTGGCAGAGCTTATCCGGGCAGAGCTGATTCGCAGCTTTGTCAAGCTGCTTGCAAGTTTTGCAGGGAGAGAAGAGAATTCTGGACAGGGTGGGAGAAGCAGAAAGGAGAATTTCCCTTTTCTTCACATAAAAACTGCCCCTTTGACTCATTGAATCACAGAATGGTTTGGGTGGGAAGGGACCTTAAAGCCCATCCAGTGCCACCCCCTGCCATGGGCAGGGACACCTTCCACTAGCCCAGGCTGCTCCAAGTCCCATCCAGCCTGGCCTTGAACATTTCCAGGGATCCAGGGGCAGCCACAGCTGCTCTGGGCAATCCCTTCCAGTGCTTCACCACCAACCACTGTAAAAAATTTCTTCCTGATATCTCTCCTTAGTCTACCCTTCTTTGGTTTAAAGCCAGAATGGCTTTAAAGGTCTGTCCCCATCTTTTTAAAAAGCCCCTTTAATATGGTCTCCCCAGACCCCTCTCTTCTCCAGGCTGAACAGTCCCAGCTCTCCCAGCCTTTCCTCCCAGCAGAGCTGCTCCATCCCTCTGATCATCCTGGTGCCTCCCCTGGACTCCCAGGTCCTTCCTGTGCTGGGCCCCAGGGCTGGGGCAGCTCTGCAGGTGGGGTCTCACCTGAGGGGACAGAGGGGCAGAATCCCCATCCCTTCCCTGCTGGAAAGCCTCCACACTGGGGGCTCAGCCCAGGATGCAATTTTGGCTTTCTGGGTTGTGAGTTTGCGCTGCTGACTCATGTCCAGCCTTTCATCCACCAGCATCCCGAAGTCCCTTTCCCTAGGGCTGTTCCATCTGCTCATCCCTTCTGGGGTCACAGGGCAGGAGCCACCTGCAAAACACAACCTCAACAGCAGACGAGGCAGGAAGTGTTGGTTCCCTGGCACTTGGGAATGTTGTCACCTGCCTTCACTTTTCACGAGTAAATTGGTACTCTCTGGACTTGTCCTGACATCTTGCATGTAAATTGTTATCTTCTGGGTTTTTATGAAGTTTTGATTTATCCCTACTTCTTCTCGTATGTGAGTTGGAAATACCTAAACGCAAGCATAGCCCTTAGAGGACGACTTACTAGTTAGGGGAAGCCTCTGGACTTGAGATGCTGCCCATGCAAGTGGAAAAAGAAAAGTTTGACTTCTAACTAGATTTTTAGAATAACTACACCATTTAAATGGGTGGGGGGAAGATTTGAAGGAAAAGGTGGAACACCTGGAGTGGTTCTGTCTGACCGCTTGCCTTTGCAAAAGCCTCGTGGGGGAATGAAAAGCTGAGATTTTAAAATGAAAGCCATGATTAAACGTTTTAGGCAATATAACTGTAAAAAACAATGACATCTGAGATTGTACCTTGTCAGACAAAGCCAGGTCTCCTGGGACTTTAACATCCCTACACAGAATGCAGGAATTGATTTTATTTTCACATACTAAATTTGGTTTTATGTCGATAGTGTTGCACTTTCTGCTAGAAAACAAATGTGACCAGCATCAGTAACAAAAAGCACCATCTGCTACAAAAATTAACCATAAGACCATAATGCAGTCTTTTAATAAGTGAGATCTATTTATGTATCAATAGATGTTAATGTATGCTCATAGGGTGAAGGAGAGACACAGGCCATGAGTTCTCATGATTTGCACTACTCTTTGGTCAAAATAAGACCCTCTGTCATTAGACTATGCAGATCAATTTTCTGCTTTTTAAAGTGGAATTATGTTTCTACCTAAATCAATAGCAAATAATGTTTCCCTGCCAAAGCCATAGTGACCATCTCCAGATAAATATTTGGGCTTGGTGTCATGAATGGATTTTGTCAATTTAGTTCAGCTCCTGGCTTTGCCCAGGCCTATGGCAGCAGGCAGGAGGTGTATTGAAGTGACCAGCACCCCAAAAATCCACTTTAACCACAATTTCCTTAATAATGGCTGATTCGGTCTATTATGAAATGAATTATTTATTAATAGACAAGAAAACTAACAGACAAGACTTAAAACAGACTATTACTACACAGGGATAAAAGAGAAAGAAACACTACTAGTAGATTGACATACAGTGCACGATACCGGTACCTTTTCAATTACAGCTAGCGAAGATATTGTATAAACTTAGGATTCAATGTATCTTACCATCGAATGTTGGTGGCACACATCGAGATCCTTTCCCTCAATCCCCAGGGAAGTAACCACGAAGCCTGCGTCCAATCTTCGGGGAAAAGTCTCCAACATCTTCGGGGTGTAAGAGGCTTCTGCCTCAATGATAACTCGTGTATCTTTTATAGTCGCAAAACAGTGTTTCTTAAGTCATAAATATTTCTTATCTCTCCCCCCATCGGCTCGCCAGACTAAGATGTTAATTCTTAGATAGGCGTGAATCAC
>VZRO01006333.1:37263-63591 GCA_013397915.1 Daphoenositta chrysoptera | reverse complement strand
TCTGATTTCTCTGGGCAAGGGCTGAACCCTCAAGCCGCCGTACACCCAGAATGGGTAAAATTGATGAATATTCATCACATTCCTTGGGATAGGAGTAGTTATATAAATTACTTCTCAGAAGTCATTAATATCATTAGCATATGTGTCAGGCATCTGCTGTGTACCCTGGTGGTCGCACTGAGGAAGGCTTCTCTTCTTCTTCGGGGGTCTTTCTGATGAAGGCTAGTAGTCTACCTCACAGTGCACTTTTCACCTTTCTTTCTGGAGCATGCGTGGTCTTTTGTAGAGTGATACAGAAGTTTCTATGTTGGCTACAAACAAATTCTTGTTTCCCTTATCTTGACAAGATTAAGGTGAATCATGTTTCTTAGGTTTTGTGATTAACATTTGCTGTCTCCTAATAGATAACTGTGCTTACATGAGTTAACTGTTGATCAACCCCTATCATTAGTGTCAGGCTGGAAGGGTGCAGAGGTTTGGAGAGGTTTGGAGAGGAACTGCTCACTGCCTCCTGCCTCTGTCATCCCGGAGACTGCCACACACACAGGGCTTGGAGACACAGCAGTGCTTCCTCCACTGGCAACATAACCCACTGTCTTGGTTTGAAAGACAGGTGCCTGCTAAGAGAGGTTGAACCCTCCCTTAGAGTAGAAAATGTGACCCTCCTTCCCTCCAAATTATTTGAACTTCGAAATCAGGGGCTCTCAGGCAAAGGTATGGGGAAAAAGGAATAACAGTCTTTTACTAGTATATATAGCAGAGTAAACAAGCAATAACAAGGATAACAACAAACAAACAAAACCAGAAACCAGTAGCAGGTGTCTTTTGGGCTGCCACGCACTTTCCTGTGTGGTTGTAATCGTGGTTGCAATCGCGGTTGCAAGCAGCAGCAGGGGCGNGGGCAGGCGGCTCGAAACGGCGGAACAGGGCAGCAGGGGCTGGGGTCGGCCTCTCCCAGGCCGGCCAAAGGCGGCAGGGACTCCGCAGTCACTGCAGATGCCGCGATCTCATGCGGCAAAAAAAACGGGACAGGCGGCGGGGGCAGCCGGGCTCCCCCCCTGCAGCTGCCGTGAAACGCAGCAGGAAAAAAAAAACGCACGCCCCCCGGTGTGGGATAAAACCGGATCCCCAGCCAAAAGCTCACCCAGCCAGAAGGAGAAGGCAGATCACGGTGGGATCCCCTGCGGTTGCAGTCAGAGCCCAGAAAAGCAGCTCCTTTCCTCCCGGTGTCCCAACGAACCAGTGTCAGTCCCAACGAGGTGTCGCCCCCCCGCCCCGAGCCTCGTCCTCACCACACCCAGCCATAGTCTTTGTCTTTTACAACAAGCTTAATAGCTCTGAGCACCCAGCCATTTGTCTCTTAGTAACAGGAATGGAGAAAAAATTCTAATGCCCCCAACCCCCAACACCCACCAAGATGTTAAGTTTGGCAGCAGGAAAATGGGAATAGGGAGGAAAATAGTTCTCTTTATGTTGGCAAAAAGTTGTATTTGGATAAAACACTGTGTGTTAGTAATCCACACACTGATGGTCGCTCTTGTCCAGTGACAGAACTTTGACTTCCATAGTTCTAAACAATGTAAGTGTTATGGTAACCCTGTCGTTGACTCAGGCTGGAATTTGTGGGTTAAATGAAAGGGGATCTCCTGCCATTCTCTAGTCTTGGTTTGAAATAGGCAGTTCCATTTTTAGGCATTTCATATCTCAAGCAATGACAGCTGGGACATAAGAAGAGGTGAAGTGGACAGCAATTGTCCACTTTTGTAGCCTTAATATCCCATCAATTATCCTCCTGTAGAAAACTAATGGTTCAAATTTTAATGGGTTTGGCCCTTTCTGAGGGGTAGGAAGAAGCTGGTGAAGGAAAAAAGTGTTTACCAACTCCTTAAAGAACAAAAAGTTCAGGAAAGTTTTCAGGATGACTCAGCAGAAAATGTAATGACGTCATCGCAGGCATAACTTCCGTGAAGCCACAAAGTTTGGGATTGAATTTGCTTAATATATCTCAGGTTAACTTTCTTCAGTACTAATAAATCTGAGGCAAGGCACTCTGATGCCCAAAATGTGCCGTGTGTTGCTGTGCTTTGCAATATGCCACTTTTCTGGAATTTTAATAAAATCAAACAACAATTTTATTTGGAAAATATAACAGTTTGACATTTGGTGCCTTGTCCTGCTTACTTTCCTAAGCTGAAGAGCACAGTTGAACACTAATAAAATGGAAAAAAAGAATACATTTATAATCTTTATTGAAAATCATTTAGAGGGTTTTTGCTTTTGCATCCTTGTAGGACCTATACTTTTGAAATTGGAAAGGGAAACACAACCCCTCCAACAGTGACAGAAAATAATTCAAGAGCATGACAAGATTAATAATTAGATTCTCTGATGACCAAACAACATTTAATGTTCTTTCTGCTTTTTTTTTTTTTTTAATTTAGATAAAGATTATATGAAAATTCTGTGTGGTAGACAATAATGACTTTTTTTTTTAAACTTGTTATCTGCAAGGTTTGCAGAGAAATACAGTTGCAGCTAGAGATCTATTTCTATGCCCATTTAAATTCATTCATGGACACTCAGACAATGCCATGACTGTTCAAATCATACTAATTTCAGAGGGATAAAAGCTCCCTTATTTATTGCATAAACAAGATGCAGAAAATGTGATCATTACTGGACTTGGATCAGCGCTTAAAGCCAAAAATCATTGGCAGTCTTTAGCATAGCAACTTCCAAGGACTTTGCATCAAAAACCCCAAAACAGCCCCTAAGGGTCTGTTAATATTGGGCAGCATTAATTCCTGTGACCCTACAAACCTCCCAGACACTGCCATGGATGAAGCAGGTTTCTCCTACTCACACACTTGGCGTGTGGAACAAGAAGCTTCTGGGCATCAAAGGGAAAAAATTCAACAGAGAAATTGTGGTTATTTTGGCTTCTTTGACAATCTCAACTATCAGTAGGCAGTGAGGCATCAAGATTAAAAAGCCAAGGAATGGCCAAAGCACTTGCTCTCAGATGTGAGACAATGCTGAAAAACAAATAATGTGCACACTGCAAAATTAATCAATTTGGAGGCATTGTACAATTTAAGGTGTAGCTGGGCATAGTCCCGAGTCACTTTTCAGGTGGTAATAGCATTTACTTCTGGTTACGCACAGATACAATTTGCATCTTGTTACTGGAAGTCTGCAGGAGGGTGAAAGGTCTCCCAGCCTGATCTGCTCATCTAGAGGAACCTCTGGACTGCTTTGGGAAGGAAACAGGATGAGCTGGAAGCCACCGTGAAGTTGGAAAATTGTAAGCTGGTCACTATAAGTGAGACTTGGTTGGATGGAGTCTGGCTTTCAATGGCTGCTCAAACTGCTCAAGAGGGAAGGAAAGAAGGAACTGGGGAGGGAGCTGCCCTCTAAGTAAAAAAAAAATTGATTACACAAAGCTGTCCTTGAGAAACAGCATTGCAGAGGTTGAGAGTTTATGGGTAAAGAGTAGAGACCAAGCCAGCACAAACCTCATGGCTGATGCTTCCTTCAGGCCATTGTGCTGGTTTGAGGAAAATTTGGAGGAAAATATCCTCGGATAGAAGGCAAGTTACAACCACCCCTCCCCCAACCAGGTTTGGGGGGAAAAAGAATTTTCCTAGTAGGAAAATGAAGGAAGAAAAACCCATTTATTTAACAAACACACAGAAAAAGAATAATAATGCTAAATAATAAAAAAACCTCTCTATGTGGAGAGAAACCTGGGAAGATTTTAGAGTCCTTCTGTGGGTGTGGTCTCTCTCCTCCTCCTCAGAGCTGGGTTGGCCTGGGCCCCCTCTGGGCCTCGGTGGAAAGTTCTCCTAGTGTGTTCTGGTATTGTTGATCAGTCCAGAAGAGAAGAGGAAAAAAAGCTGAAGTCTCAGAGAAAAAAAGGTTTAATTCTCCGTCTGTCTCTTCAGAGAAAAAACACCAAGAGCTGGGAAAAGCTGGAAGGTGCTATCCTCCACGCTTCTCCCCGCAGCAGAAGCGCACAGAGAGAGATAACAGCGTCCTTGGAGAACAGAACTACTTTGAAAAAGTTTGTCTGGCTTTTTTATTTTCTCTCGCACCCAGTTTTAAAGGCACAGAAAGGCACAGGATCCATTTTCTGGGCATAAAGTGGTGATAGGGGATACACATCATAAAGTCACCCCAAGACACCATCTGAACACCTGGTCACGCTGAATCACAAGAGGGGAATGTATAGGCAGTGGAAGCAGGGACAAAAATCCTGGAAAGAATATAGGAATATGGTCTTAGAAGGTAGGGAAGGAAAGCAAGTTCGCAGCTAAGTCGACAAAGAATGTGAATAATAATTAATGATAATAATCTCTTCTACTAGTGAGTAGGGCAGAAAAGAAAGATTAACAAAGATGTACCCCTGCCTTGCACCCCAATAAATAACACAGGAGGGCTGGTGACAATTGGCATGGAGAAGGCTGAGGTGCTCAAAAACTGTTCTTGCCTCAGTTTTCAATGGTGATCCCTCTCCTCACACTTCTCAAATCCTTTAAAGTCAAGTCAGAACCTGGGGGAAAGAAATCGCTCCCATCATAACTGAGGATCAAGTTTGAGCTCATCTGAAGAACATGAGCACAGACAAATATGTGGGGGCCAGTTATATGCATCACTGGGTCCTGGGGGAAGTGGCAGATGTCATTTCTAAGCAGCTCTCTCCATCATATTTGAAAAGCCCTGGCCTGGCTCTGGTCAGGACAGGGTTGATTTTTTGCCAAGAGGGGCACAGCAAAGACCCTGAAGTTATTCTACATCAACTCACATCATTGCCAGGTGTGGGGGAAAGGGGCTCTCTCCCAGGGCATGGGGATTCCTCCTGGTGGAGAAAACATGGCTGAAGGAACCATCTGGAATTGTGTGTTTTCAGGGAGCTTTTCTCTGTGAATAATTTCTTTCACCGTCTGTCATTAGTATTGTTAGCCTTCTCATTCTTATCTCATCGCTGTTTCCAGTGCCTTGTTCTGATCTCAGCCCCCGATCTGCACTTTTGTGCCCCCAGTTCTCCTCTCCAGCTGGCAGGTGAGTGGTTTGGAGAACCTTGGAGAAGGCACTGGACTGGGGAACACTATTCTTACTCGTGGACATCACGACAGTCGTGTGAAGTCTGCATTCGCAGGAGGAAGGAAGCAGCACTAGCCTTTTGTCTCTTTTGCTGCCTTACATTGAGAGACTTTTAATCTTATTTTGATGTGAAGCTTCTGTTTTCTGATGGTTTTTTTGTGTGGAAGAGGACTGTGGTAAAATACTTACTTACACATTCTAAATTCCTGCACAAAGGAATTCCAAGTGCAGGTTTTAGACAACGCAAAATAAATGTGTAGATTTTGAAATGTGAAAATATTGCTGTTGTAGTTTGAAGTCTACTGTCTTAGCAAAGTTATGAAGGAAGAAAAACATGACTCTATGAATGTACATGCTGTAGTTTGGTCAGAAAAAATGTAATTTTGATATAAACTTCAGGATTGATTGCTTCTCTGGAAACTGAAATTATATATGAGCTAATCAACTACTGAAGAGAAAAAGCATCTGTGTACAAGACAGCATAGCATTTCAGTAGAAGATCTAGCATCTCTAGAAGTTCAGGGCTTAGCTGGGATTAATTCAGAAATCTTTAAATTTTCAGTTGCTCTCAGTATGTCAGACAGCATATATTATATCTGAATATAACTGCTTTCTTTGTTCTTTTAAACATGTTATATTTTTGTAGAGCAACAGAACATGGCAGAGTGCTGAAGGAGAGGATAAAATAGATACCCGAGGTTATCATTTGCACACACTCCAGTAAAAGATCTCGTCCTAAAGAGCAATCTTAAGCCCTGTCAGTGGTACTGGTAACCTTATTAACCATGAACTCTATTCAAATGCAATGATGATGTCAAATGACATTTTTCTCCTTATATACTGATAGATCTGGGAATGCTGGAAATAAATATCATCTCTAAGTCTGGATTCCAATATTTTATATTTGCTCTGCAAGCTGCTAAACTCTTATTAGTTTTCTTTGACCAACAAAGGATACAAAAGGACACATGTACCAGTTTTGTGGTTTGTTGACACATTGTAAAAGAATAATATATGCTTTTTATTACTTTCCCCAAGAAGATTTAAAGAGTCTCTGACTCTTTAACAAACAAATAAAAGAGAGCCATAAAGATTCTTCATAGTTTTCTTGTCTAGAACTTGTACAGAAGAAAAATAATTAGTGTTGGAATTTCTTTGCCAAATTATGTAGGTTGTGATTTGTTTCTCTTACAGATACAAATGGCTGTAAGGAAATGGATATTATGTCTTTTTAAGTCCTTTTTAAGGCTATTACCCCTTCCATTTGTGAGAACTTTGGTTCTCTCTTTTCACTTATTACATTATCTATTAGGTCCTCATTTCTCGCACCTTCTCTGTTGAGGGTTTATGAGAATTCTCAGATTTCTCTGTGGACTAAAGGCCTTTTTTCTTTTCTTGTGAATGTTTCAAATGAAAACTATTTGCTTTTCTGTGGCATCTAATTTCCTGAGTTTCTTCTTCTGAAGATTTAAGGTAACTATGAGGATGGGGAAGACTTATAGGGGAAGACTTATAGAGAGGGGCTGAGGGCACTTGGTCTGCTCAGCCTGGAGAAGAGATTGAGGTCAGATCCCATTGGGTTCTTCAACATCCTTGTGAGGGGAAGAGGAGGGGGAGACACCCATCTCTTCTCTGTCATGACCACTAGACAGGACCAAAGTGAACATCTGGAGCTGGGCCAGGGGAGGATCAGGCTGGACATCAAGAAAAGGTTCTTCCCCCAGGGGATGCTGGGCACTGCCCAGGCTCCCCAGGGAATGGGCACAGCCCCAAGGCTGCCAGAGCTCCAGGAGCATTTGGACAACGCCCTCAGGGATGCACAGGGTGGTTTTTTTTGGGGTGTCTCTGCAGGGCCAGGGTTTTGACTGGATGATCCTTTTGGCTCCCTTCCAACTCAGGATATTCTGTGATTCTATGATTCTGTGGTTCTATGGTATTGTGATACAACTAGTACAAATTCCTGCTGCTACAGAGAGAACTACTTTTCTTACTACTGTTAAAAAGATATCTGCTTCACGTGAATGGATGAAAAAATGGACACGTCAAATTCAGCTTGAAGATGAGGTGGTCAGCAGTAAGTTAAAATGTGTGCTCTGGGTTTCCCAGCTGCCAGCTCTGGGGCATGTGCACGTACTCTGCTGCCAGGAGCTGCTGGGTTGGGGCAGCCCATGAAGCAACAGCCCATGATAGGGACCTTCAAGCACAAGGCTGGAAGGTCTTATTGTCTGTGCCATCACACAACAAACAAGGCTGGAAAGGCCCACAGTGTCTCATCTGGTCCCACATCCCTGCTCCAGCAAGGCCATCCCAGAGCACATGGCACAGCACCGTCCAGCTGGTTCTGGAATATCCCCAGTAAGGAAGACTTCACACCCTCCCTGGTCTCTTTCTGTGCTCGGTCACTGCACCAGAAAGCTGTTCCCTGTGTCCAGGTGAAACTTCCTGGGCATCAGTCTGTGCTGGGTCGGCCAAATTAGAGGAGAAATATCCTCTGAGGGAAGGCAGGTTACCACCACCCAAACTCCCCCAAACCAAAGAAAAAAATTCCTCGAAGGAAAGTGAAAGAGAGAAACACTATTTATTAAACAAACACACAGAAAGGATAACAAAACTAAATAACAAAACAAAACAAAACAAAACAAAATAAAAAATCTCTCACTGTGGAGAGAAACCTGGAAAAATTCAGAGTCCTCTTTGGGTGTGGCCTCTTCCCTCCTCAGAGACGGGTCGATGGGCCCCTTCCAGGAGGCCTTGGAAAAGGAGTTCTCCCCTGGTGTGGTCCGATGTTGTAGAACAGTCCCAAAAAAGAAGAAGGAGGAAGAAATCCAAAAAAGGTCTCAGGAAAACTCTCTCTCTCTGGAGAAAGGGAGCTGAGAGCTGTCTGAAGAGCAAGGTTGCTGCCCTCCACACTCTGCCGCCGAGCCCAGAGAGAGCTGAGTGTGTCCTTGAGAAATTGTTTTGAAAAGTTCGCTCAGTCTTTTTTCCTCTTGCACCCAGTCTTAAAGGCACAGGATTCATCTTCTGGGCATAGAGTGGTGATAGGGGATACACATCATAAAGTCATCCCAAGACACAGTCCCTGCCCGTTCCGTCTCTGCCATTGCTGGGCACCACAGAGCAGAGCCTGATCCATCCTCTTGGCAACGACACCAAAGACTCTCAACTCTCCCTTACCTTTCAGTGTGTGCACCTTAGACTCCTCCTGTGCTTCAGCAGACTTGTCAATTAATGGATTCTGGTAGGGAAGGTAACGCTGAGTGAAGCATCTCAGAGCTGAGTGCTTTGAGGGATGTGTGAATGCCTGCAAATTTATTTCTCAGCTTTCTCGGTATAATGGGCTATAACTCAGCACAGGTATGGTATCAAAGCCTGTTTCTCTTGGAGAAAGCGAGAATAAAATCCGGGAGACTAATGGAACATAAAATGCTTGTTTATGGCCCTGACAGAGCTGTCTGCGTTGCTCTCCATGTCTGAAGTACATGCAGATATATACATTACCAGTCTGACCTGCACTATCTGGGGTAGGCATTTGCTGTTCCATGCAAGTAAGCCATAAGGAAATAAGGAGCTTTTAGTCATGTATTAATAATCTCTCAGTTCTTTGCTTACTTAATTAAGCAAGAAAGGAAGCAGGAGCAACAAACTCTTAGAGCCTCAGCACATTCCCTGGACTCATCTTTGCATCTTGGTACTTGGACTAAGTACATGGCAGGTGGCTGATGAAAACAATACAAACAACAGTAATACTGTTGTGAGCTGAAATTTGGATTGAAAATTCCTCATTTAATTTGAAATTAAAATTCCCTCTTTTTTTTTTTCTTGGATGAGAAAATAATGATATTTCATAACAGTTCCTATTGTCAAACTTTTATGGGCCTCTTGGCAGATAAGCCCCTTGAAACATTTTGTATTAACATTTTTATGAGCTCTGGACCCCCTTCCTGAAATCTGGACAGACATTTTCTGGAATACTTGTAGTCACAGTTCAATGTGACATGGAATGACAGAAGAGAATCAGGGAATGGTTTGGGTTGGAAGGGACCATAAAGTCCCACCCAGTCCCACAGTCCATGCTCCACTATCCCAGGTTGCTCCAAGCCCCGTCCAACCTGGTCTTGGGCACTTCCAGGGATGGAGCAGCCACAGTTTCTCTGGACACCCTGTGCCAGGGCCTCCCCACCCTCCTGTCTAGCCCTGCTCTCTGCAGTGTGAAGCCATTCCCTGCATCCTGGCACTACAAGCTCTTAAAATAGTCTCTCTTCATCTTTCTTGTAGGCCCTTTCCAGGTACTGATGAAGATTGGTTAATGCATTTTGACAAAATATTTACTAGTGAAAGCCTTAAGAAATGCTAAAACTGGACTGTTGGGTGGAGTACTAAGACAAGAATTGTGAATGTGTGTGTCTTGCCGTGGTCCCCTTGACACAGCACGGCAATGTGACACATTCCATAAGGAAGTCCAGAATTGCTTGTCTTTCTTTTGTAGCTCCTTTTATAATGTGAGAATTGAGCAAAGGAGCCACCTTATTTTGGAATAATCTACTAATAATAATCTACTAATCATACTTTATTTTTGTCACGGTATGACAAAATCTGCTGATAATGGTCTCCAAATTTACACATTACCAAAAAAATAATGAAGTCCACGCAGTTTTTCTCAGCGGCATCTCTTAATGAGACTGCTTTAAAATAGGCAGAAGAGCCATCTGCTGCTACTCACAAGAATCCCCCTCTCTCTCACCCCTGGGTAAAAGGACTCATGATGAAGCACCAGCATCTGTGTTTGTAGCAAAACAGTAAATTCAGTTTTTCATTCCTAAAAACATTAAGTGTAGCCCACTGGTTGGATTCACCTTTGTTAGGAATTTCGCCACACATGTGTGGATTCTCCTCTGCTTCTATCAGCATCAAATTTGCTGACAATGAGTTCACAATGTACATAATAACATAAATGGAAAGACTCTACCATGTTACTACCAGGCCGTCCTGCAGAGAGGTTGTTTTTATACAACGTGTTTGGTGAGAAACAGAACTAACCCAAAAAAAGTCCTTTATAATCTTCTGTGAAGGCATCTAAGAACCAAAGGGAATTGAAACAAAACAGAACAAAAGAAGAAAAATGTACAGTACACACAGCAGATTTGGAAAGATTAGATTCTACTACAGTACTTCCAGCAGCTCCAAAGAAGAGGATTATAACTTTATATCTTTATTTTTGCTCTTGAGCAACTTAGTGAATTTTGTAAAGACTTTACTTAGCCATCTTCCGAAATTTACCATGATAAACTCAAAACACATCTCTAGGAAGGGAGATCAGTTACCAGACAAATCTAAGGGAAAATCCAACCAGCCTGCTAAAATAATTTAAATGAGATACCCATGGAATCAATCTTTCAGTAAGGAATGACAGCATCGAGTACCTAAGCCCAGCTGCTCGGCTCCTCTATTTGCTGCTGGTTCTGTTTTATTCATGGGAACTCCTACACCTGCTGCCATCTCATCTTACTGGAGTCTCTTCTCAGAGCACAGCCACAAAATCCCAGCCTCACTGACAGATAAAATGTTTGTCTACATACTGTACTGTAGTCACCCAGTTAGGTGAGTTCCTGTCTTCCTGTGCCTTTTAATTTTCAAAAGACAGACTGTTCAGAGTTGTTGGCTGAACTCACAGATTAAAGTTGTATTCCCTTTTTCTTAGATAAAATTTCCTTACTGAAAAATAAGCTTTCCATAAACAATAAATAAGTACCATAAACAGTGAAAAATTATGTCACTTTTACTTAGCCTCAGTCAGAGAATAGTACTGATTTAAGAGTTTGGTATAAGGATAAGTGGTTTACCCGTAAGAACTTGTTTTTCACTAGCAAATTAATTGATTTTGTAACTTGAAAGCAGAACATATGCTTTGCTGAACACATGAAAATTTCGTATGTCAACTACATACCACAAGAAAGAACAAAATTGCTGATGAAGAACTAGGTTGAGTTAGATGGTTTAAAGACACAGCAGTACTAATCTAGGCCTAAGTTCAGAAGAGATTTTGAGAAGGCATGCACCTTGGTGAAGAGGAAGAAGCCACTTCCACCTGTTAGCTCTTCCATCTCTCTGTTAGTCCTTGATCAGTCACTCACACGCAAAGCAAAACTAAGGACAATGTCACAAATGGATTTTGATATGAGTTCCGCTCCTGTCTTTGCCCAGGCCTATGGCAGCAGGCAGGAGGTGTATTGAAGTGACCAGCACCCCAAAAATCCACTCTATCCACAAGTTCTTTAATGATAGCTGATTTAGTCTATTATGAAATGAATTATTTATTAATAGACAGGAAAACTAACAGACAAGACTTAAAACAAATTATCACTACACAGGGATAAACAAAAGAAAATTCTACTAGTAGATTGACATACAGTGCACGATACTGGTACCTTTTCATTTTTAGCTAGCAAAGAAATAGTATAAACCTAGGATTCAATGTATCTCACCATCCGAAGGCGGGTGGGGCACACACATCGGGATCCTTTCACTCAGTCTCCTGGAGAAGTAACCACGAAGCTGCGTCCAGACTTCGGGGAGAAGTCTCCGACATTTTCGGGATGTAAGAGGCTTCTGTCTCAGTCATAACTCGTGTATCTTTTATAGTCGTAAAAACGTGACTCTCAAAGTCAGAAGTTATCTCTTATCTCTCCCCCATCGGCTCGCCAGACTAAGATGTTGATTCTTAGCTAGCTGTAAAGCACCTCCTGGCGCCAGAGATAAACTGCTGGTGAGCTTTTCCACCCCTGGTTATCTCTTTATGCAGCAGCTGTGATACACAGAGCCGGGGGGCAGGGGGGACGTCCTGCCATAGACAAGGAAATAGAATGCAGAGGGATGTAGTAATATTGGGAGGCAGGAAAGAGTAACACAATCGAACTGATCTTGGAAAATGTCACATCAATACACCTAAGGAAAAATTATTTCAAAACTTCGGAGAGTCACTGTTGATGTGGGAGATATGAAAGGAAAGTTGAACTCATAAAAGGCAAAAAATGAAACCAGCATCAGTAAGGCAGAATGCCAGATGAAAGAAAAATTGCGAGTAGGGATTCTGTGCTGCATCTCTTAAAGTCACACCATGATATATATGCAGAAATAATGCCAGGTTGCACCACGGTTGCGCAACCCACCTGGAACATCATATTTGACTTTATGGCTGCAAGAGGATGCCAGGAATAACAAGGTATACCACACAAATAAAGTGAAGTTGATCGAGCTCTGCCAGACCAAGAACTCTAAACTCTCTTCATTCAGGTGAAAAATATTTTGAAAAGATATAGTCATCCATTTTTGTAAAGTTATAAAAGTCTTTAGTAAAATCTCTACCTTTTCCTTATGTCTCTGTTTTCCAGTGTTTAGTAATCTGCATGGCCTCCTGAGTTGGACTGACCTTGGCTGGATATCTGTGCCCACCAAGCTGCTTTATCATTCCCCCTTTCTCAGCGTGACAGGGGAGAGAAACTATGATTAAAGGCTGGTGGGTGAGGTAAGGACAAAAAGATCCCTTGCAGATCACCAGCATGAACAAGACAGACTCAGCTCTGGGGAATTAATTTATTACCAAATAACAAAGGAGTAGGACAATGAAAAATAACAACAAAATTAAACCAAACTTTCTCCTACCCTTCCTTCTTCCTGAGCTCAGCTTCACTCCAAGCTTGTATAGCTTCTAAAACTGAGCAGCACAGGGGACAGGAACGGGGGTATGGTCTGTGCATCCCATGGTATATCTTCTGCTCCTTCCTCAGCACATACTTTCCCCTGCTCCAGTGTGGGGTCGAGACAATCCTTCATGAATTTCTCCAGATTGACTTCTTCCCACGGGCTGCAGCTCTTTACAAGCTGCTCCAGCATGGGTCACTTCCACAGGGTCAGTGCTTCAGGAAAAGGCTGCTCCGGCCTTGGTCACAAGTCTTGCCAGAAGACTTGTTTGACTTTGGCCTCCTCTCCAGATGACAGCTGTGAAGGGTCTGCCAAGGCTAGGTGAGGGTCAACAACTTCTTCCACTCAGGCATGGCCAGCAGTAGGTTCATCTCAGAGCTACCTGGAACTGTGTTGAGCATGAGGGAGCTTCTTGCATTTTCTCACTGAACCACCCCTAAGAGGCCCCCCTGTACCAAAACCTTGCCACAAACACTCAGCACACCTCTGGGGATCGTGACCTGGAGAGCTCAGGGCGTATGAATAAACAGTGTGTGACCAGAACACCCAAAACTCTCTCCTCGGAGACAGGAACACTTATGATGATCAAGAGCAAATCAAAACTAACAAGGTTTCCTTACAATGATGATCAGCCAAATTCAGATCTGTCCAGAGCATGACCAAGAGACTTTGGATGAAAGAAGGAGTCAGCTTGAAAAAGCATAAAATTAAGGATGGGAAATATATGAGGCAGGGATTGAAAAGAAGGTAACAGAGAGCAGTAATCCTGGGCTTCACACCCCAGAAGTCACCTTTCCAAAAACCCTCCCAGGGTTTATGTGTCACAAACACTGATCCAAACACAAATCCCTGCAGGACTGGGAAGCACACAGGGCCCCACCTCAGCTGTCCAGCCGTGGCTCTCTGTGGGATTGGTGTCTCAATGGGGTGTGAGGAGCAGCAGGAGGACACCTGGAGCCGGACCACCGGCAGCTCCCACGGAGGGTGTGCAAGAAGGGGAACCCTCAGAGCCAGGAGAGGGGATGTGTGATGGCAGCACACACGGTGTGGGGGTGGATCAACGTGAGTGTGTGAATGACACTGTGTGGGAGTGCATACTTGGAACATTTTGCAAAAAGGTATTAAAGAAGGGTTCTAGAAATTTAAAGGGCTTTATTAACAGCTGTTGAGTGTGTAGTAATGCCATTTAGGTGTCGTATTGCTGCTATTGATTACAAATGTATAGCTCTGGGATTGCCATTTCATTAGGTGTTGTTCAAATAAAAATCAATAAACAATTTTGATTGTGATTTGAGGTAAAATAGAAAACCAGAGCAGTCTTTTCTTGTGTCATTCCATAAGTCTCATATCATGTCTGCCTATGTGGCTGGCATGGTCAGCAGTTCCATCCTGGTAGCATTACAGAAAGTTCAGTGAGGGATCATTTACTTTATTTCTTGTCACTTCTAGTTTTATATGTACATTACTCCCGTCTCTGATTTTATTTCTTCATTGTGAAGCAGTGATGACAATATACCCAAATTCCCCAAAATTGTTTTGAAGAATTTACCACTGAACTACTGCCTGTTGGAGAAAAATGTTCTAAAAATCAACTTTTTTTTTTTTCTCCTGGTGCAGAAAGTGAGCTTGATTGGACTCTTCCACAGGCCGGAAGTGGCCCCACTCTTTCTGTCAGGATATATAATTCAAATTACTTATTTAATAACTATGATTTGTGATGTTTTTATTACTTCAAACCTGAATGTGGACACAGGCACAACATATCAAGCTACACCATGATGGTAACTATGGCACAAACCACAGTTTCACTGTTGCACTTGCAAAATGAATTCCTTTGGATGTGGCATTCAATTCCTCCCCAAATTTTGGGTACCTCTGTGTCTCCCTGTGGTTCCTTCACAGGAATGGCTGAGCTCGTCGCCATGACAGATCACAGAATCATGGAATCCCAGACCATTTGGCTTGGAAGGGACCTTAGTTATCACCCAGTGCCACCCCTGCGATGGGCAGGGACACCTTCCACTAGCCCAGGCTGCTTCAAGCCCCATCCAGCCTGGCCTTGGACACTTCCAGGGATCCAGGGGCAGCCACAGCTTCTCTGGGCACCCTGTGCCAGGGCCTCCCCACCCTCACAGGAAAGAATTGCTTCCTGAGATCTAATCTAAACATACTCTCTCTCAGTTTAATATCCTGTGGTTCAAGAACAGGAAGAGAAAGTATGTCAGCAAAATTTAATTATCTGAACCAGGTGATTCTGCAAAACCATCATGGCCCTGAAGACAGAAACTACAGTGTCCCCAAATACTTTTACCTCTGGAAGCTTGCAGAAATTTTTGCGTAAGCAATGGGTGACATGGATGCTCCCTGGATTTTGCTCTATGTATCTACATCTAGAGAAGAAGAAAACCAATTCAATTTAAATCTGTGGGTTGTTCGATTCAAGTCAACTATATCTAAATGATTTGTTGCTTTTGTGTTCATCACTAAGTAATACATTACCATTAAAAAACTCCACCAAACATACATCCAGAACCCCCATTAAAATAATATCTCGTAGGATTACTTTCTTTTGCGTAGATGGAACCCCACGTGTTCCACAGCCATTCACGTCTCAGTTTTCCATCATTTGAGTCCGTTGGGGACCTTGGTAAAACAGGACCAACAGTTTACTGCCAGCTGCCTTTTTCAGAGCAGGGAGCATGGGAGGTTGGTGTCAAGAGCAAGAAGAGACATTTTAGGGCCATTAAGAAAGACCTCATTTGACTGATCCCTTGGGAACAGGTCTGCCTCTTCTAAACTTCTTCAGGGTGGTGATTGCTGTAATTTACCTGAGGAATGAAGGGAAAAGAAAAGAGGATACAAAACTAAACTGAGCTCCCTTTAACACAGTGAGCAATCAGCAGATTTGCCTATTGTTTCCTTATTTTCCCATGAATTCCTTGATTGCAAGTCTTCTGTGTTAATTTAAAATAAATAAAAGAGGTTATATATTCTGTGCTGGTTGTATTTTTTTTGCTTCGGAAGTGAGTAAATAGAGAACAGTTAATTGCTTCAGTTGTTTTTTTATGAAAATAGTCTGGTTTTCAAATGAATCACATTAGTGAAGCATAAGAAATGGTGTTAGAAGATTCTTGGGGTTTATTTCTAATTAGGGCCACTGAGAATAATATTGTATTTATTACTGTGTTGAATTAACATTTTTTATTTAGCTGCAGGTGTCCATTTCAGTGATTTATTCTGTTTTAACCATTGAAAAAATATAAAAAGAAAATCATTCCTTCTCAGAGACACCCCACAGCATATTTTTCCAAAAATCTTTTTCCAGATTCTATTTTTTGCAGAACAAGAAATTATATGCACTGATTTTCATAACTAAAGGGGATGAAAAAAAAAATCCCAAATATATCTAAAAAAAAGTCTAGTATTTTAAATATTTTTTTGTTCAGAGTCATTGAGAGATGCAGAGTTTCTCTCCAACCTGGGAATCCAAAGATGAAAAGGATAAATTAGGCAGTCAATTTTTAAGGATAATTTAAAATTCAGTGGAGATTATCAACTTCATGAATGTCAATTTCAAGAGATTTTATGCTGTAAATAATATATTTTTGCTCTTGTTTTGCCTTAAATTGAGTGCCTTGGGCTGGAGAAATGCTTATCCCTGAGGTATTTTTCAGAGATCCTGTATCCTTGCATGACACAAGTAGGATTTAGGCAGTTGTTCTTTTCCTATGCACATGGTTTTGGAGTCTCTTTCCCACTCTTGCTCTTGCCCATAGTTCTCACTTTCTCTTTGCTCCACCTTCCCTCCTCCTAATGACACCCAGCTCAGGCAACAGAAGGATGCACACTCTAGGAAAATATTTCTTATTTAAACTAATGAAAAATGTACACAGTCTAGTCCCAAGTGGAGTTTTTGCACTTATTAATCAGAGAATCATGGAGTCCCAGACCATTTTGGGTTGGAAGGGATCTTAAAGCCCATCCAGTCCCACCCCTGCCATGGGTAGGGACGCCTTCCACTAGCCCAGGTTGCTCCAAGCCCCATCCAGCCTGGCCTTGGCCATTTCCAGGGATCCAGGGGCAGCCACAGCTTCTCTGGGCACCCTGTGCCAGGGCCTCCCCACCCTCACAGGGGACAATTCCTTCCCAATATCCCATTTAACCCTGCCATCCTACAGCCTAAAGCTATTCCCCTTTGTCCTGTCACTCTGTGCCCTCTTAACAAGTCCCTCAAAAATTTGCCCTGGAGTTATCAGAATGCTTCCTTTACTGTCTGTTGGGAATTGTTTGGTATTCAATGTTATATTTTTTTGTGTGGGTCAGGAGGATTAGTTCTTCCCATAAGAGCAGCCTGAAGAAGTACTTTGTTGGTGTGATTTGGTTCATTTTAAAGAATAATAAGCAACTCTTACATGAACTCTTTCTAGATGGCAAAGAAGGTATTTATTTTAGGGGGAATATTTACCATATTTTCAAATCCAAGACTTTTCAGATGAAAACTAATTTAAGTTAAATTTTCCGTTAAAATTTTGAGACTTGGTAATAAAAGTATTGGTAATATTCAAATCTAATAAATATACTGCATTTACCTCAAGATAATGGGAATATTTTTTACTTTAATCCATAGTGCAAAAATGAGCTTACAGCCACACAAGGACTACACAGAAACTGACTCAGATGGATGGATGGACATCTTGAAGACCTAGAATAACTTTCTGAAAATGTACAAAACTGGGTCTTTTTTTTTTCCAGCCATGAAATTGATATTAATATTGGCTGTGGGGAAATTTAGGTTGTTTTAAAATGTTGTGTCACTACCTAATGCTTCACCACTTGCCTTGCTCCTTTCCCATTCCAGATATCAAAACACTTGAGTTAAATCTAAAATCTGCCTTTAAACATGCAAGAATAACTTTTTTCTATTTTTGTGCTCCTTAAGCAGGCTGAACAGAAATTGAAAACCTAGAAAAGCTCTGTGCATGTGTGCCCATTTGGACCTGAGTGCATTGTTTGATGTAGTTCTTCCCTTGTGCTCTGTGTTTGCTTTGTACAGACTCACATAGGCAATATCACCCTCATTTTGATTAGGTCCAAGAGCCAGTGAAATGTGTTTTGAGATGAAAGAATATGTGGATATCCTCCTACAATGAGTTCTTAAAAACAATAAGTCTGAGCTCCGGATTTTGTTCTGAGAAAATATTGTGGAAAATTCCTTTTTCACTGAAAAAAAAACCCTAACCAAAAAAATTGTCACATTTGACTGTCGCATCACAGCAGTATTGTGCCATTTTCAAAAAAAAATGTGCTTTCTAGTTTATTTTATAGTAATGGATAATTTTTAAAAATTATCAGTAACATTCCATTTTCAAAAAATTGTGTTTTCTAGTTTATCTCATAGTAATGGATAGTTAAAAAAAATTCTTTGTGTCCTGGTTCTGACCAGGACATGGTTAATTTCTGCAGTAATTGGGAGAGGCACGGCCAGGTCCCAGACATTCTATACCCACTCACAGCCCTGCTGAAGGTGCACTGAGGGAGAAGGGGTTCCTTCTGCTCCGGAATACATGGATTGAAATTATGCCTTTGCAATTGCAGTGCAAGTCAGGATACATGGATTGACAAACCTTCATATTTCTAACCAATTAATTATTCTTTGAATCACAGTTCAGATCATCAGCAGGCACAAACCAAAGTACTTTCTGATCAGATCATCTTGAATTTCGTGTCTCATAAAAACATGAAATGTAGTCTTTTTCTTATAAGGATTCAGTGTTGTGTATTTCCCTCAATGACTTCTAATGATTGTTAAAAACCCTCAGCAAACATATTCATTTCGAGAGTTTAAGATCAAGGTAAACATTCAGCATTAAAATAGAACATTTCAGATGAAATTCAGATTACTGCCTCTTAAAGACTGGAAGTCTTCCATCATACAATAAGAACCTTAAGTCAGGAGGAACATGTGACAGACAGCCTTCACTCATGTGTGTAAATGCACCCTATTAACAGCTTGTAAAATGTTGTATCTGTGTTGTTCACACTTCTTTCCCTCTGTGTGCTTTGCACCATAAATCAACCTGTTGGTCCAGTAGATCTGATGCCATGATGATTTTTTGCCTTTTTCTTTTATACACCTTTTATACACTTTTTCTATTTTCTTTGTCCTTCTAGCCCACATTCTTAGACCTAATATTTTGTTAAGCCAAGAGGCCAAACATCTCGGCAGCCTGGCAATGAGGGGTCAGAAAGCCCCAGACACCAAGGGCCTCTCTAGAACACATTCTGTAAACTGAGATAGGCCCAGCCAGGGGAAGGTTCCTGGGGCGGGGGGTCCCTGGAGCCTCTCCTTGGGGAATCTTTGATGGATGTGCTCATTTGTAAGGCCCAGAATGTGATCCCCGACTGCCCGTGGGTGTGCATTCCGTGTCCTCTGCGGGCATTGCCCCTGGCTGTGCTGCACCTAAGGGTCCTTCAATAAATACCCAGGGGAAAACCCCTTGTTCCCTTCTAACCGTGTTTGGCTCTTAATTTTAAGGCCAGGGAAAGGCATCAAATCTGTACCAAACTGGTACAAAACAATTCTGCACATGCCCACAGAGTTTCCCTTTAGTTAAGATTTGCAGTACAAACATTAAGACTGGCGTGAGGATGTGTCAAATGAGAGTTTATGTGTGTGAAAACACCAGTTCCTGATAGCAAGGACAAGATATATATGGACAGCAGATACTGGTGGCACCTAATTAGCAGGTTATCAAGATCAGAGCAATATATTGGACATTCTCAGGACACTTAGACATCAAAGGCCTTAGACATCTTAAAAGACAGATTAGACTTGACTAAAGCTGTATTGCTTTGGAAATATTCTGCCAGCACAGCAGCACTTTTAGGTAAGAAAGCTTTAAGTATTACGCAGGGTGATTTCAAAATATAATACACCTTTGAATTAGTTACTTAATTTGAGATTAAATGAGGTCAGATGACAACAGGACATGAGTAGATTCTTGTATACCAGTGTGCAATTCCTATCTTTTTTGTGTGATCTGTGCACAACAATATTCTTGCACTTTGCATCTTGCATTTTTACTAAGAAATAAACTCGGCTGATAGAAACTAGCATGATTTCCCAGCACTATGCCAGCCCTGTGACATCTGATGGTCTAGTCTGTGTTGGATATAAAATGGATTAGGGTTTGGGGTATTTGATCCCAGGTGGTTTCAGCATGCATCCAGGCCCGGTACATGTGTAGGTGGGTGTGTGGAGGCTTGTAAATGGGTTTTTCCCCAGACTGGACAAATTTAACTACCCTGCTTCATTTGTTGCTCTCAATAGAACTTTTCATTAAAATTTAAAACCAAGACAGTAGGAAGGTAGAGAAAACAACAAGGTTTCACTTCTTTTTTCTTTGAACATTTTCCTTGATTGCCAAGGTCAGCTTAAATTTGCCTCAGAAATCAACCATGACTCTCCTTGTCTTCCCTCAGGTGCTCTCAAAGTCTGTTGTCTGTTGTCCCTTGTGACATGACTTCCATCAGCCACAGCTCGAGGTGGGTCACATTCCTCCTACACATGGGCTCCTCCAGAAATTCAAAATGCTCTTAAACTATCAGCACTTTCTCGAATCAAGTACGATGATGTTGTCTGACACTAAATTGCACTCTTTAAATGCAGAATCATAAAATCATGGGTCAGTTTAGCCTGGTAGCTCTACTTGTCAAATCCCATGCTAGAAGCAATTCTGATTGTGGCATTAGCTCAGGTTGCTCAGATCCTTGTTTTGTTAAATAATCAGTTTCTGAAATCATGGGGATTCCACAGTGATTTCTAACGTTTCTTGACATTTTACATGTCAAAAAAAAAAAAAAAATCTTTGAAAGAAATGTTTGCAGCTTATCTTCCTAGGTTTCTGCGGAGGGATTGATGTTTTATCTGGATATGGAATATTGTAGAGACATTTTAAATAATGAAGAGTAAAGGTGAAGGGATTTTCATACATATTTTCTTTGAATGTTTTTCTCGATCAGTCTTACGTTTTTGGAAAGGGACAGCTCCACCACTCCAAAGAAAGAAGTTTCCCTCCCAGTCTGCTGTAAGTAGGATTGCACTTGGTGCTAAAATCTGTCAGTGACTTAGAGAACAGAGTGACAGGAGTAATTGGTGCCAGCATGATGAAGCTTCCTAAGTGAAAAAATCAAATAGAAAGAGACCTGCATGAGAGCTCATTTCTTTCTTCAGAAGTGGAAATTGGTTAGGAAGGAAGACTGGGGCTGCACTGTGTGTTTGGCATTGAACTGCTCAGCCTACAGAGACCTCAAAATAATAAGGGAAGGACTAGTTCAGCCTGAAATACCTAATAGGATTGATTGAATTATTTTGTTCAAAATTATTTCACCACAAGATGGATTTAACTTTCCTTCTTTGCTGAACCTACAAGACAGAATCTTCATCATCCCTGTAGAAAAACAGCCAGTGTGCTTTTTAATTTTTCCACAACATGAAGCATTACTATGCCAGTGTTTCCTTCTCTCATAATCTTTGCATTTAAAAAGGGAAAATAATTTTTAAGTACTTGATTCATGTTGTTGGAATGGTTCCATGCAAGTGTGTATGTGGAGTGTATGACTGAAGATTCCCCCAGGTTTCCTGTCAGGCACCATTTATTTGATTTGAAGGAGCTAACATCTAATTTCTTTCAATTGCTCTGAAAATCTAGTTTCCTAACTCCTTTTTCTCTTGAGTAAGGAGAACTCCTGAAACAGTGGACAATTACACCATAATTATGTACTCATAAAATTGCATAACTCTATAAGCATATAATTATATGAGCACCTCATATATTTTAATATATTCCAGACCTGGTAAAATTGAGGAAGTCAGTTCACAGTGGCTTTGCAGTGCCCATCTGCAGTGTAAGAGTCCTTTACAGGACATCATTTGGGATAAAAGGTCTTGGAGAGAGGAGACAGAAGGAGTGAAAAAGGAGGAGTGTCAGCACACCAAGAGTGCATGTAGCCCACCCTGTTTTGGTAGGGTGTTGGGGATGGGTTTTCTGTACTTTCATTTGTCCCTCCTTTGAATTAAAAACTTGAACTTTGGGATAAAGAATTTTCTGATAACTTAAGGCAAGTCTTTCCAAGGTTGCCTTTTGCCAGGATTAGAATATTGGGGGTTACAGGTTAAAAGAGGACTATCTCATCCTTATGCATTTCATTACTTTTTTCTAATTCCTTCTCTCCTTTGCTCACTAAAACAGCATGATGTTTTTGTTTACTTTTGCACTGAAAGGTGATGTGGTTTTCCCAACTCCATCTTCCACTGATTCATGGGAAGCACTTAAGAGGAGTGTTTAACTACACGGTGTAGTGAAATCTTTTAACAACACATCTAATACAGACAGATCTTTGAACACGGTTCAATTTGTCTTTTTGTAAGAAAATTTCAGCTTTTACTTATTTCCTTGAAATTAGCTGTTAATGAGCTGTATTATGCAATATTTTACATAGATAAAGGCTTTCTATATTAAAATTAGGCAGTAGTTACTCATTTTTCCACCACTTGGTAGATATCAGTGCTCTTTCCCAGACAAAACTAAATTTAAAAACAGAAGAGCCTGATCCTGTTTCATCGAAGATTTTCAATTGCCTCTAGTGGGATTTGGATCAAAACTGAAAGAATATTTACAGCATTGGTATACTTTTATGAACAAACCTAAATTTATTCTAAAAAAAACCTTATTTAGTGGATAAAGTAAGTGTCATATATTTATTATATTTGAATCGTAGCAATGCTTTTATTACCAAGTCTCACAATCTTAACCAAAAAGTTAATTTAAATTAGCTGCCATCTGAACTATTGGCTAGACATTTGAAAATGTGCTAAGTAATGAACTTAACTTGAAACTACCTTCATTTCTAAATTCTGCTTTTTCTCAGAAAGCTCTATCAGTGTTTAGAGAGCACTAGAAACCCATATGAAGTGTGCTGCAATGAACTGTGCCATGAAAGTATAATGTAGTCAGGGATTTGCTACTTTATTGCACATTATTGTGCAGCAAATTAATTCATTTTCACTTGTCTGCAAGCACGTGAACATGTGTCACTTTTCCATAAACTTCATTAGTTTTCATTGCACAGAGGTCCGATAAAGCCTGGTGGTCATTCTTACCTCTGTATTGATCAGAAATGCTACATCATTTTGAAATACTGACGATTAAGGGTCTGTCTGTGAGAGCTCATGAGCACATTGTGTTAGAATGGTTTCCATTAATTTTTTCCAGTAATAACCTTGGTCCATTTGAGACACTGTTTAACAGTCCATAACTCCTACTTTAATAGGAAACAATAATTAATTTCTACGTACCTGAATACTTTAGGCTATAAATTTTACCACATTTCATACCCAGTTAATGATACACCTCTGGAAATAACAAAGGAAGGAAAGTCTGGGCCATCATTGTTTGCATATGCAACCTTGAAGATTTAAAGGGTGTTCACCAAAATCACGTAGAGTACAAAGGAAACAATCATTTTTTTCTGCAGGGGAAAAACTCCCAACGCAGCGAAACAAACCAAACCCAAGGAAACAGCACAATCAACAACAGCACAGTGTGCCACTGTGACTTTGCTAACAACAGGTACATCATCAAGCATTTTGTAACACAGCCAACCACAAACTTGTCAATATAAAGGAATTCACTGGGGTGTGGAAGAAGCTGATTCGCCAGATGATTGAAATGAGTGGAGAACTGAGCTCCTAAGAGATTGATTCTGTATTTTTCTGCTGATTGACTAATGACACATAAGCTTAAAAGTTATGTTATTCTCTTTCTTAGGGATCCAAGTGATAGATTTGAATTCTATAGAAGACCTCAAGCTTCACTCTTTCTTAATTGAAAGAAAATTTACTGCAACATAATCTTTTAATTCAGCTTGTTCTGTGGCAGGCCAAGAGAAGAGATTAAAAATATTGCATGCGTAGCACTAATTTGCAAACTCATCCTTTCCCGAGGAGAAAGCCACTTATATGAGTTTTCTGGTATAAATACCTGACAGAAAATACAGACTCTAACACCACTATTTTCTGAAATTCACTTGCTTTTTATTTCATCACTCTCAGGAGCAAGGGGGAAGGAAGGCAAAGAAGACAGAGAGGGAGCGAAGGAGGAAGAAAAGAACAAATGAACTAACATCCCTAACAGTTTGCAATTTAGTAATTATATATAATTGAGCATCCATGGTCATAGAAATTACTGATTGCATGTGAATCTGCTTGTTTTTAAATAAGATTTGAGGAAGCACCAGGGCAGCAGGCAGAATGGAAATTATTCACCTTCTCTGCTAGTAATCAAAAGCAACAGGCTGAGATCAAGATACGAGAGTCAATCCAGTGCTCTGGTGAGGGGTGGGTGATGGAACACAAAGAAGACTTTTTTTTTTGTTATTTTTTCCTTAGCTTTATATATGTTTCAGATTTGGAAAGCGACCACTTTTACTGTGCATTGACATTAAATTGTCACAATGTAAATAGAATTAATGGCATGGCATCTCTGCTGCTAAATATTTCGGGTGAATGGAACGGGATGCAGTGGGAAAGGCAGAGATAGCTGATAGATTTATAATAAAAACAGCAACTAGTGCCCATGGAATTCTCAAGAGTTCAACTTTGCACCCTAACGATTCACATATATCTAAAGCGGATATTTTGTTATAGTTTGGGTAAGACCAAGGCATTAGAGCCATAAAAATAAATCCTTACGGAAATAATGTCCCTTGTTATTCAAGAGTTTTTGAATTGGCATTCTGTTCAGCTTTTGATAAGGTACTACTCAAAACCTCACAAAACTCCTGGGAAATTTAATATTTTAGTGGTTGTGTCATTAAACTCGTTTTAAGATTGGGTTTTCTACTTTTGTTTTGATATATTATATCACTGAATTATTAAATAGATGAAAAATTACATGCTACACTAGGGTGGCAGACTTTATTGATTAGGCCTTTTTACTACTTGAAAAATTTTTGATAGAATTTTTGATCTTTTTTTTGCATTAAATAGGGACAAAAAATTATTAACTACATTTTATATACAAGTCCTACTTTGGGACAAGGATGCAGCATGATGATTTTTTCGAGATCTCTCCCTAATTCACTCCATACCTCTTTTTCTTTCAGCCAAGTTTAGTTTCATCAGTTTTTCTGGACATCTATAAAATCAGACTTACCCTTGATTTTTTAAGTTGTGTTTTTCTGTTGAATTTAAATTGTGCTCTTTAACGACGCTTGACATATTGGTGCTGACAATGGCAGCTTAAAGAACCTGCAGCACATCTTCAGTCACAAGGTGCTTTCGCTGACATCACCTTGGAACAGGGTATAATTGACAGAATTTTTTAAGAATCACTCATTTATGTAGCTGAGGAAATAAATAGCTGTAATCCTGAGTATCAGCTGTTTGTTTCACAGTTGCATTTTAATTATCTTCAGAAGTTTACAAAGGAGAAGTACATTATCTTTACACTGGGAGTTAATGGCTAATTAATAGGTTTTGTGTCACACATAATGATTGCAGCCCCTGAACTGTAAAGAGATTTGTTGCTTTTAAAAAGAATACCTAACAAACATTTGTGGAGGTTCAACATCAAAACACGTAATTTTCTCTCCTTTTGAGTATCATTTACCTTTATTTTTTTAACTAAACTGAAAAGCTAAAGCCATCCAAACATGGATGAGATGCTGGATGAGTGGTGGTTTGGCTTTATTTCATTTCAAATTTGATACCATTCAATTAATACCATTGTTCATTTCAAATCTGAAGTGTAAAAAAAAGTCATTATGGGATATCAGATGATTAAAGTTAAAATTAAGCAACAACGGCCAGCAATGTTTGGAGAAAAAAGGATTATGAAACATAATGAATGGACTGTGTGTTATTTGATGCAAAATCAACTTTACTAGACCTAATCTTCAGACTTGTTTTTTAAGATGTTCTGAGATAAGGCACAAATGATGGTAATTAAAAGGGAAGGGGGGAATAAGAAAGGTAAGAAATTATAGATATTGAAAAAAATTCATTCTGTTGTCTTACTGTTTCCCTCTGAAATGACATATAAATATTACACAAAATAAAGGTGGATTCTGCTAACACTGTATTTGATAACAAAGGCATTATTACCCTTTCTCAGTCACCAAGAAAAAAACTGAAAAAGCTGAGGTCCCTGGGACCTCTCCTCTATGGACAACATTGATCTGCTTCTGAATTACTGTATCAAATGTCTCTCTTTTGGTCAAGAACAAACAAACATGTTACTCTAATACAGAGTGGGTAGAATAATTCATTGGCTTTAACAGTGCGTTTTTTATTTCTTGGCTGGCCTGAAAACTGCAGTTGTCAAAAAAAAACGTGGTAGTTACAGACAGATGGGTTTGAAAGAGCCCTTTGTACACTTTTCAGTCTTACTAAGAGACAGGACAAAGTTCAGGTATATTAGCAGTTTAGCTTAATAAAGCTTAGTGTGTTTATTCACTCCCCCCCCA
>VZRO01006333.1:15033-37224 GCA_013397915.1 Daphoenositta chrysoptera | reverse complement strand
AAAAAAAAAAAAAGCAAAGGAAATTGAATTCTGTAGAGAAGTTCTTTGCCAGCTGTGGTTGTGATGGCTTTTCCCTGCTGTTAGAGTGAAATAGGCAAATCTAGAAATAACTTGTGCTGAAGTATGGGTAGACCTCACAGTATTTGCCATCTCTTGTTTTCAGTGTCTTCCCCCAAAAAGGGAAGGGGGAGAAGGGGGAGAATATAGAATGATTCCTGTGATTTTGTAGGTCAAATTTCTTTTAATTTTATTTCGGGCCAAGGCCCTGAGCAACCTGCTTAATCGAAGACGTTGAACTGGATGATCTCCAAAAAAAAGGTTTCATCTGTTCTCAAACATTCCATGATTTTTTTACTACAGTAAGAATGGACGAAGTTGCAAACCGGGTGAGAGGAAGAAAGGAAGCAGTTACACCTGGAACCAAGATGTGAGGTTAACAAAAGGCAGCTGTACACCACTATTACTATAGCTCCATCCTTTGAAAGTACCACACGATTAAAACAGAAGGGAAATCAAACAGGCTAAAAATCAGTTGGTTTTTATACAGATTTAGCACTTAATCCTCTGGACATTTTTCAGTTTGTTAGAACATGTTTGTTAATAGCTAATAGTGTTCCAAGCAAAAGTAATGCTTTTATAATACTTGCCTGCAAGTTTTCGTATTCACTTGGCACTCGTTATTCTTTCTGTGAATAAACAGATTTACCACTCTAATTGTGTATTACATGTGGGAGCTGTAAATAATGTCCTCTATATGGAAACAGGAAATGGCTTTCCTGGAAGCTGTCCATGTTTGATTTGTGTCTAGTTAGAGCTAACATTAATTCTAAAAGTACAGACTGAGTGCAGATTTGTCCAAGGGATGTACTGCGGATGGGTAGGCTGAGATCATAATACCAATGGCTCTGTCACTGAAACACTAAAAGTCTCAGAAAAGGTAACTGCAGCTGCTTTGTACTTTTATTATGAGTGTGGGGACGCCCTGGCACAGGGTGCCCAGAGAAGCTGTGGCTGCTCCTAGATCCCTGGAAGTGTCCAAGGCCGGGTTGGACATTGGGCTTGGAGCAACCTGGGATAGGTGCTCCTGTCCAGGGCAGGGAGATTAGAACCAGATAACCTTTAAAGGTCCTTTCCAACCTGAAATATTCTTTGATTCTATGATTCATGTTGCAAATGAGCAGTGATAGAGTAAGGAAAAATAACTTCCACAAGAGTTTGTTTTCATACTTATAGTGGCCAAAAATATGGCTTTAGTTTTATTCTGTTTCCAGATTATGGTCATTTTTGAAGTAGACAAGAAAAGGCACTGAAAGAAAGAGAAGAGATAAAAATAATACTCTATCTGTTGTGCAGGAGATATTGACAAATAGATTAACAACCCAAATGACCAATCAGTCAATAAATAGTTCTCATGCAATCACTGAATATGCTTAGTTGGAAGGGACCTACAGGGATCATGCAGTTCAACTCCTGGCCCTGCACAGGACACCCCAAAAATGCCATCCTGAGCCCAAGAGCATTGGCAAAACTCTCCTGGAACCCTGGCAGCCTTGGGGCCGTGCCCATTCCCTGGGGAGCCTGTTCAGTGCCCAGCACCCTCTGGGGGAAGAATCTTTGCCTGATCTCCATACTAACCCTGCCCTGACACAGCTCCAGGCATTTCCTTGAGTCCTGTCCCTGTCACAGAGAGCAGAGATCAGAGCTGCCCCTTGGGAGGATGTTGAAGAGCTCAATGAGGTCTCAGTGTCCTCTGTCCAGCTGAACAAAGTGCCCTCAGCTGCTTCTCATATGTCTCCTTCCCCATCCTCGTGGCCCATCTCTGACAGTTCAGGATCTTTTTTATATTGTGGCACCCAAAACTGCCCCCAGCACTCGAGGTGAGACCACCCCACTGCAGAGCAAAGCAGGACGAACCCCCCCAACCCGACCAGCAGAGCTGGGCCTGGTGCCTCCCAGGACAGGGATGTCCCTCCTGGCTGCCAGGGCACTGCTGACTTAGATCCACCTGGCCATGGACTGGGAACTCGAGGGCTCTTCCCACAGCTGCCCTCCAGCTTCTTGCCATACACACAGCCAAGGTTGCCCCGTCCCAGGGGCAGAATCCATCCCTTTCCCTTGTTAAACTCCATACAATCGGTGATTGCCCATCTCTCTAATTTGTCAAGGTGTCTGCAGGGCCTCTCTGCCATCGAGGATATTCTCTCAGAATATAAGCGTAGAACTTCCACTGTTTAATGAATTCCAGAAAGATCAAGTAAAATGCAAGTGAAACAGGCATCTAGATGAAACAGGCATCTTACTTCATTTATGTGCCTGCACACACAGGGTATCATGAGTTCCTTCACATGAGACACCCAAATATTGCATGCACTTTGGAAAACTTCATCTGCTTCTTGGATCATGAAGAATTCTTTGGAATGTATTGGCCAGAACTTTCTCAGTCTGAGATGTACTTAAGTATATTTATGTTTTTTTAAAATCACACTCAGACATGCTGCAAAGACATGCATTTTCTCTCTAAATTGAATTTAAGAAATAGCTTTCAATAGGTACCATTCCCACGATGTAATGGTGAAGAGAAATATTCCTAAGCCACTTCAACATCTTTGTTACTTCCTTTGAGAAAAGTCCTGAGGCAAAAACATACAGTGATCATGAGACAGATGCAATCCCAAAAATACATCAGTAAATTGAAGTAAAGATGTTAATCTTGTTCTAATCAGAAATAATTGACTGCATCCCCAAATGTGGCTTAGCAACATATGTTTATATAATAGTAGATATAAATATTGAAAAAACCGAGACCTGTAATAAGATTAGACTAGAAGGATTGTGAAATTGTGAGGCAAATCAGTTTAATTTTCTCAAAATGATCACTGTGTCTGCTATGTATGGGATCAGTGTCATAGGCAATTTTGTGATAATTTGTGTTATGGACATACAATTTTTTATTGTGGTTTATTATCTATTTGGGTAGAAGCCACTGAAAATGGGAACTGGTTGTCGATGGATAAAATTCTGAACTCTTGAGAAAGAAATGGCCCATGACCGAAAGTTCCTAAAATTTTCCAAAGTTGAGACAGTGCTTTTAAACTGAATTTAGACTACTAAATAGTTAATTTTTGATTGCCAGTCAGTTTACTGGTGGCCCCATTAAAGTTACAAGAATGTTCCTAATTGTCAGTTTAGACATGTGCCTGTACAATTTATGTAGCTGGGGCCTTTGTAGCTGACTTTGACTTCAGAAATAAAACTAAAAATAGCAAAGGTTTCAACACCTGCATGAAGGTCCCAGTGTAGATTTTGGGTTTAGAGCTGAGGCCCTCATGCACTTGAAAGATATATTTTATTATCTATTCTGCTTATAAATTTTTAAATAAACTATTATTTCCTTCAGCCATATTAAAGATTATGGAAAATGACAGAGACTTGAATAGTGATTTATTTTTAAATGCCATTTTTATTGTAGCTTTAAAGAACTCCAAATCACAAGGCATCCAGTAATTCTATTAAAAACTTTATGATATCTCCCTATTCCACTGCTTGAAATATAAATTTTCTTTTGAGAAAACCATAGCTACTTTTCAGTAAGAATATATCAATCTCTAGTGCAATATGTTAGTGCTTTCAGACCTGTTTGGGTCACTTTATATAGATCAGCCTGAGGGGTTTTATAAGGAAATTTTAAAATTTGAACTTGTTCATCTGATAATAAATCTGAGACAGAAAGTGTTGATCCAGATACGACTTTTTTAAAATTCATCTGGTGTTCTGTTTCAGGGTTATAGACAGAAATATTAATGTTAAAAATGTTGAGGGAATTTCTGCCTTCCTGTGAGCAAGGAAAACCTCTAATTCTATGAATGTGTCCATGCAAGAAGAAAGAAATGGTCAAATGGCTTCTTCTCCATTACTGTTAATTTTGTCCTCTCCCTCCCAGTGCAAGAGCTGCATCAGCCCTTTACTCACACATTCGGTATCAAATTTAAGTATTTGTGGCTGAAAACATCTAGAATGGAACCATAGCCCTTTAGGGTGTCCCTTGATGCTCGTTCCTCTCACTGAGGGTTTTTTCCCTTCTGGAGTGTGATCACAAAATGACTCAGACATAAAGTATTAGCACTACCATTCTAACGATTTTTTTTTTTAATATTGTGCAGAAAAGTGATTTTCTAAAAAACACATGGCCCAGCTAAAGGATATAAGTGTTGTCCATTGAGTAGATGGCTTATTTTCTGCTTTTCACAGGCTGAATTTATAAGCTGTTACTTCTTCCACACAGAACTAAAGTCTAAATAATTTTTCTAGACCAGTATATGGCAGTGCTGCTCATAATTGGCATCTTTTATTGATGGCTCATAGGTGGGATTTTAACAAATCTTCTACTTATATGACTTGTAGAATTCTTATTCTACCCTCATCTCCAACTTTCATGTCTCGTGTTGCCACCTTCTAGAATACAGTATCTAACCACATGAAAACATACCTGCAAGAGCTAAAATTCACAATTCTCTTCTATTGCAACTGACATAATGAAGGCTGAACAGTACATTTTTCAAGTTATAAATTTGGAATTGCTTTTTCTATCCACCTTCCATTTAGGATGCCTTTTTTCTTTACGCAAAACAGTGAACAAAAGTAAATGAGGCAGTACATTAAGTGGCTGGAGACTGAATATCATCTACTATGCAGTACTGAAGAATTATGGCCTGAATTTGGCATAAGGCTTACCTCTAATTCCCGTATACAATATTTTGTTAACATATATATATATATATATATTTATATATATATATAGACTACTCTCAGCATAATTCATTTTGAATTAGAAAAGTGAAGGAAACTGATCCAAAACTAAATGGGAAGAGTAGCAAGTCAGAAGGGAATCATCTGGATTGCTGACAAACTGGGACAAGTAATGACTGTGGCGTGGTCACTAATGCAGGCTGAAATAAGGTGCTTGTCCTCTCTTTATGGGAGAGGGGCAATTAATGATAAGATCTGGAGCCAGGACAGTCTGTGCATCTGTTCAGTGGTTCAAATGCAGAAGAAACTGATTATAGAACTATATATTCTTAAAAGGAGAAAAGGCCCTGAGGCAACTTGGTGAATCCTCAAAATAAGCCTGGCAACAGATGACACTGCACCTCAAATTTAAACCAAAGGGTCCACTTCTGGTGGATAATGGTTCTGGTGAGTTTCTGGTCCAGTTCAGCCTGGCATGCCCTCACTGAAATCCTTTAGAAAAGCACCCAAGAGCTAAAACATGGACAGTTTCTATCTAACAGTCATACCTACATGTTTTTCAGTGGTCTTCTGCTCACCTGCGTCCAGGGTCTGCTGTTGACCTCAGATTGCTTTTTTTGCTACCCGAAGTTCGATCTGAAACAGTAACAACAGGAAGAGAAAAGAAAACACTAAGAATAATTGGGTGATGTGACTCGGGCTGTATCCAAGACCACAGCAAAGAGTGGAGATTTAGGTTTGCTATTCCCAAAGCAAATCTGTAGAGATTCGAGTGGAGCCAGACATCACTCCTCAGGGTACTGACTATTTGTGCTGGGTGGAGTCACAGATTAATGTCTTGCATTTAAGCCTATATCAACTTTCCACTATACCAGGTTACTCCAAGCCCCATCCAACCTGGCATTGAACACTTCTGGGGATGGGGGAGCCAGAGCTTCTCTGGGAAGAGTTGGTTCTCAAGACCAAATTTCTGGGTGGCCCTGGCTATTACAAAAAAAAGTCGTAAATAAATGTACAACACCATCACTGTACCACTATTTTCCTAATCACAAAGCTTAATTTCATCTGCTTTTGATTGCTATTATTATAAATTATTCAGAGCTTGAAAGCATCAATTAATTGTGAAGAACAAGAAATTTAAAAATGCTTATTTTTAAACTCAGGATTTTTTCAAGCTCTCATCTTCTCCATGAACTTTAGAGTTTGGCTTTCCAAAAAGGAAATTGAAAAATATCTGAAACATTAGGGCTTTCCAAGTATTCTTAGTCATATTTAGACATGCTGTAAATTAAAATTCACCCATGGCTTACTGGAATTAGACAATACTGTAGCTAATTTAGCCATGTAGTCTCTCATTCCTTGTGATTTATTAAGAGGTCAGACTAGTCTGTTTGCACTGCATATCTAATTTCTTGAGATTTCTTGAGATTTTTCTAGTAATTTATTTTGTTTCTGGTACTGGATTATCATTATCAATTTGAAGAATTAAAGACATCAAAGCTGGATTCCTCCCTTCTTGTGTTTTGCTTATACTTTGCCTTATCTACCTTTTCTATGCTGCAGAGAACATCTCTACAGCTCAAAAATTTACATATTTAAACACTTTTCCCTTTAAAAATATAACAACATCTGTACATTTAATGAAAGTTTTGAGAAGTCCCTGACTGTTGCATTTCAGTGACATGGAGACATGGGTACAGACAACATGCAGGAGGTTGGAAGGAGGCAAAGCACTGTTTCCAGCAAAAATTATGAAAAATCATTAGCTGCCAAACATACAGATTTTTAAAGTGTATTTTAAAATTTTTCTCTTACTTTTCACTGTCCCTGTGTGTGTAAGTTTATAATGGCACTCCCAGACTCACCTGGACAAACCTTGCCTTTATTCTCAACACGCGTTTGCCGACGTCTTCTTTATCTTTTGTAGTCTGCAACCCACATCCACGGGACTGTGGTGATCTATTTATCATCCTTCTATCCAGATCCTGGGCTTATTCTCCTTCTGCTCTTGGATCTGGTAAGAAAATGGAAGACAACATCCATCTCGAGACGGTGCAGAATCCACATGTTGACTGTGCAAGGCAGGAACTGCTTCTTTACTATGGATGGAACTGGTTTTCTGTGGACTATTGAAGATGTTGCTGCTTCTATTTACAGCCACTAGTCACATATAAAATGGGCAAGCAGGCAACTGACTCCAGGCAGAGATTTCTGTTTTAAAGAGGGCTGGAATGTGCAAGATAGGATTGTGTTAGCCAACATAAATTGGCAGCATGGGCAAAGCAATCAAAACAAAAAAACATCATTACTGATTGATCAGCACCCCTAAAGTCTTACCCAATAACTCTACAACCTCTAGGGAGGCTTCTTTCTCCTCTTAATCATTCTTCACTTTACCATTTCATGGCCACTGCAGTCAATAATGCCTTTGACATTCTCAAGAAGGTCGTCATTGTTGGTGAGTCTGAGTTCCCACAAAGCATACCTCCCTGATGTCTCCTCTACCATTTGGGTGAGGAAATTGTCTTTGATGGTCTCCAGGAATCTTCTGGATTGCTTATGTCCTGCTAATGTCCATCAAGTGGATATCAGGGTGGTCGAAAACCCCCATAACCACCAGAGCTGCTCCTATCTGTCTACAGAGGTCCTCATCCACTTGTTCTTTCCAGTCAGGCAGCCTAGAGCAGACCTTTACCTAACTCCTCTAATCCCAATCCATAAACTCTCAGTTGTCTCCTCATCCATCCTCTGGCAGCTTCAGGCACCCCAGGTGTTTTCTCACATGAAGGGCAAGGCCCATTCCCCCTCTTTCCATCGTCTCGTTCCTGCAGAGCCTGTACGTCTTCATTGCAGCACTCTGATCATGGTAGCCGTTCCACCTTGTCTCCGTGATCCCAAGACTAGATCCCTACAATTGCACAGGTTGAGAAAATAGGGAGGGTAATTTACCTGGTTTTGTTTCTGCACACCCTTTTGGCCCCCAGTCAGGCATATTAGATAATTCCATCCATTTTTTATTTCATTCCCTTATATTTTAGCACAAATCCTCTCAGTACAGTCATTGAGACGTATAACACACCTTTGATTTAATCTCACTCTGCTGTCTCCTTTTTAGTACTTTTTTCTATCAGAGTCATGCCCATAACTGTGACATTTTATGCATCTTCATCCGCTTATCAACCCTTAAATGTGCCACTGGGGTGGGCCACATATACCCTAATTATAACAGAAAGCATATATAAATTCCAGTTCCTCAAATGACGTGATGCTGTGGCAGGGGAGGTTTAGGATGGATCTCAGGGAAAGTTTCTTCCCCCAGAGGGTGTTGAGGCACTGACCAGGGATTTGGCACGGCCCTGAGGCTGCCAGAGCTTCAGGAGTGTTTTGGCAACGCTCCCAGGGATGCACGGGGTGGGATTGTTGGGGTGTTTGTGCAGGTCCAGGAGTTGGACTGGATGATTCAGGTGCGTCACTCCAGCTCAGGATATTCTGTGATTCCATGATTCCTTTTTCTCTGTTACTGAATTGTTACACTTGTCTTCTAAAAACATATTTTATGAAGATTCAGTTTCCTGCACTTGAATTGAGGGAAAATCTATCGAAATACCCCTAAATTTGTGTGCTTGCTATTGATCTAAGATACCACAGCTTCATAAGCAGCTGAAAAAACCCACGTTAATCTCTTCTGGGGTAAAGAAACCCATCAGCTTCCCAACGCAACTAAGCACTAATAGATTTGGGTTGTTTGGCTCATCTTGTCTGTTTACCGTACAGTTTAAGATACTGAACTATGTAATTAATGATTTGCTAAAATATAATCTCCTTGGATTACCTCTCATTGTCAGTGCAGCAGAAAACATGATCATTCCTCTTAAGGGCTTACTAAGAGAATTATCTATACTTTAAAGAGAGTTAAATTCATAGCTTCCTGAAAAGAATTTTATTTTCCCAATTACCTTTTATCTTTCTGCAATTTTCCATTAGAAGGTAAAATAACATCATCTATCTCTGTTAGGCACCACAGTCCAGAAAAATATTGCTGAACCTTGGATGTCATTAGGATTAAATATTCTTTCTCTTCTCTTCTTGTTTTGGGAAAACTGATCCTTGCTTTTGAAAAGATAGATACAAGCTGTGTGTCACTTTGATTTATTAGACCCTGACCTCTTCTCTTTCCTGTCTTATAAAGAAATCTGAATAAATCTTTTAAGAAAGGATTACCGAAATTAATCCAATGCACCATTTTCAGAGAGAGAAAGCTGAGATGATGGTTAATAATTTAACAATGCAGAAATCAAATTATAAAACAAGTTTTCCCTCCTAGTTTTAGTGTAAACTCTAGCCAGACAGGGATTTGGGTTTTTTAAAGATGGGATAAAAGTGATTTGTCCTGTTTTCTCTTCTGGCACAAGCCTATGAGCACTAGGTGGTAAAGCCGAAAGCACCAACCCAGAGGCATCTTTATAAATCATTTGGCTTCCCAAAGAGGTTTAAAAGGATTTTTTCAGGATGTAGAATTCCATAGCAACAAGTCCTCATCACCTTCAGTAGATTCTGGCTGCATGACATACTGAGGTTTATGTCTGTATATATGCTGTATGACTACGTAGATTACACAATGTGTATATATATGTGTGTGTGTGTGTGCGTGCAAAGAATTTGCAGAAAAGCTTAAAAAACCATGTAATGTCTCTTCCTCACTGTGATGCAGTGACAGCTTTGAAGCTCCAAAATGTCAGAAGATGCTGTTATAATAACTGAGAGAATTTTGCATCCCTTTGACATGTTGCCACAGGAGTTCTGTTTGTCAGAGCAGGGTGCTGGCAACACCAAGGCTGTGGAGACAATTCCGACATGAGCCATTCACTTAAGATTTGGACTTGAAGATCCTTGTGGGTCCCCTGCAGCACAGAGTATTCTGTGATTCTGTGATTCTTTAGAGGTCTCAAATTCTCATCTCTGTCCAAAAGAGAAGTCCCTTTCCCTCAGTTAATGCCTGTAAATTGTGTCCTGTCTATCCGCAGAGCGCAGTCATTTAGCAGAACAGCTAGTGATCCGTTGAGAGCCAGGGTAGCACTCTTCCTCAAATTATGTGTGCCAGGATTTTATCATGGCTGGTTTCCAATAGCTTTAGTACCAGACTTTTGTTACTTCCCTTGGGAAATGGTTCAGCAGTTAAAATCTCTCTATTAGGAAACTTTCTTTGATAACTTCAGTCTGAAGTAAGGGAGACAAAGAGAAGTGTCTAAGCCATGAAGTGTGCAGTTCAGGATATGAAGGCTATCGTTCAGCCTTTTTAAAAAGTTTCCCTAAAGTCTATGTATGTGGCACAGGTTTTGTGCTCTTCTGAGTGTAGGTGGCCTTGAAAGTGCGAGCCTGAACAGAGATTTCTTTTTTGGCTGGGGAAAGGAAACCTATATTCTTTTAAAAACAGACCTTTGTGTGATGAACAAAATTTTTTTGTCTGCTGTATAAAAATACATCCACACATTTTTGCTTGTGTTCTCAAAGAAGATTTATACGTCTTATATAATATACAATATTAGGGATGCAATGCACTGAGTTTAGAGCTGCCCTACACAAGCTATACATCAACTGGTACTAATCAATTAATTCTGTCTCAGGTCGTGTAGTACAAGCTCTGTCTAGCATATTTCTCAGTATTTCCAAATGTGATATGCTTCCACGTAACTATTGACATTCCTAGTAGGTAAGTCAAAACAGTTCTCCAGTCACACTCAATTTTGCCTTTTTCAAGGCTGCAGTGGTTTATAGAAATATTTATTAGAAAGGAAAATATACAGTTAATGTGAAATTCACAGCAAGCAGTTGTTTAGTTGTTTTCAAAATCCAAGCTGTTTCTTTTAATCCTGCAGAAAGTAAACAGCTTGATATATATATATATTTATCATATTATGCCACTATATTTGGTATAAATATATTTTTATATATATAAATTTTAAATGCATGTATATAAAAAGATTCTTTGAGCTTCCTTTTCAAATTTCCTCCAGTTCATTTTTTCCCACTGCAGAAGTACACAGCTTAGAGACTGTGTACTTTTAAAGCATCAAGAAGTCAGATTCAGAATTTCTAAGTGAAATAAAACTGAAATTCTTCTAAGACTCATTATTTATTTATTTACTCACTTCTTTAAAAGTATTTCTGTGATAGCAAAAAACATAATTGCTTCTGTATCTGTGGTACAAACTACTGTAATGTTTATGCCAAATCCTAATAATACATGGAGCTTATCCTGGATAGAAAAGCCACTGAGTTAAATAGCAGCAGCATACGACTAAATATTTTGCTAGCACAGAGATGTGGTATAATTAAATATCTCTGGTCCAGCATGCAAGTTTTGTTGCATCTGGTGTGGAATTCATCCATGTTAAATCAATGCTGATCCATTTTCCAATGTATGAATGAGTAAGCAGGCACAGGAAGCTTAGTCAACTTTAATCAATTTTTTAAAACCATTTAACCTCTCCAGTAAAGCATATTGAACAGAGGAGTAATGGCAGGCAAAATGCAAACAGGGAATATGTTAGGAGGCAGCGATTAGAGGTTGTCTTCGCCACAGAATTTTTGAAATTGCCATGTAATGTGTTTTAAAATGGTTGGGGTGGGTTCCATTAAAGCCATGCCTTGACTTTCTGTAGCTCAGAGGGGTGTTTCTTGTTCTGTCCTCAAAATGCGTTATAAAAATGTAAATCGCTGGGAAGGGCAGCAAAAATAGGCATTGGAAGAGATTCTGTTTCCCTCTCTAGTCGCATACGAAATTCCTTACATATTTCCATAGATAAATTTCTGCAAGTCGTATGCATGATCATTTTGCCCTTAAATTCTTTCACTGCAGCTTTGTTACCATTTCTGTGCATCCTGCAAGCAGCAGCTTTGGGTTTTTTCAGAGGCATGGTTCTTGAAAATAGGACAGGCAAACAGCAGAACAGATTGCACAGAGTCTGTGCTGTCTCCATCCTCAGAGGTTTTTGAGCCCTGACTGGACAAAACCTTGAGCAACCTCATCTGAACTGCACCAGAGACCTTCTATGGCCCCTTCCAGCCTCAGTGATTGTATGATTATCTGAAAACAGGGGAAAAAGGTGAGGGAGAGGAGGGTGCTCTACAGAAACGGGATAATCACCACATCGAACATGGCTGTTAGGAGCAGAGGCGTTTTGGGCGGTTTGTTTAATGATGTCTCTCAGTTGGAGTGTTTTTCCCTGATATGTAAGAGTGACATACCAGAAGGACTGAAATTAAATCATCGAAGATGTATAAGGTAAAAAACGGGTGGGAGAGAATAATTCCCCCAATGGAATGAATACAAAAATGTCATTAGACCACCCCAGAGATCGAGGTCAACAGGCCAACAACAGGTTAATAAACCTCATCAGGAAAAATAAAAATTTAGGAGAAATATACAGAAACTAGGAATTTTTTTCCCCAGTACATTTCCATAGCTCATTTTGTGCCTTTTTGGATTAAAGAATAAAAATAATCCAATTTGTAGAAAATGTCTGCTAATCACTTTAAGCAGCTCACTGTCCACCAACTCTGAAAAAGTAATTCATGTAGTGTTTAGCTCACAGAGCCTGTTACATTGTGGTGGTTGGAGACAGAGGTTGCTTGTAGTCAGGAAAGTCTATGACTGATTGTAAGTCTGTGTCTCATCTTGAGAAAGGTGAGAACAGCTACCCAAGTAGCTCATTGAGACAGTGGCGAGTTTTATTTTGTAGTAGTGTAAGTTATTAGCATTACAGCCAGACTGATTTTATTGAGACACTCTTCTAGAGCTGTAGTTGTAGCTCTTCTAGTATTATGTCTTATTGAACAACAAAATGTATTCACAAGTCCTCAGGCAAGGTGAGATAAACCTTACAGGTTTATCTCTCTGAGGAGAGAGATTTAACATCAAGTGACTGACATGACCTCTGGATGCCTAAGCTGTAATATGTTGACTCCCCTTGGGTGATGCTTTCCGTAGAACTGAAAAACACCCTTGTAGAGATCCACCAGGACGAAAAACAACCTATCATTTGTTGAAGCACTTCTGTATTCCAGCTGAAAATCTGCAGGGTGTTTTTAAAGGGGAAGAGGACAAAACTGAAAAGGAATCAGGTTTAATGCAAGAAATATTGTTTTTTCTGTTTTGCATTTGTGAAATTGCCTTTAATTTGAAATAGTTTTGCAGTTGTCCTGCAGAGGGGATCCTGCCATTAAGAAATTTTACTGGTACTTTATTTTCCTTGTCAAAGTATGCTGAACTTCAAAGAATGAATAACGTTTTCTAATACCCATCTTGGGAATGGGTTGCCTGGGACTGCCAGGACTGTGTCAAGGGTTCATTAGAAGAATTGGAAAAGAGAATTCTAAGTTTTAGCACCGTGGATTTGGACCATACACTGAGAAAGGAACTGAAGAAGAGACCAGCAGATGCATTTCTTCTGTTGCTGAGGAAGATGGCAGTTTTTGCTGTTCTCTTGTACATCCTTCTGCCTCATGGGGTAGCAGATGGAGCCTTGTTCAGGCCAGGACGACTGCCTGAGTGAGGCTCCGCCTGGAACCCTTTTGAGAATGTGCTGGACTCTACAACATTTTGGAGTCCTTTTCCCACCTGTTTTAAAAGACCTTTCCCTACTGAAGGGGGATGGAGACTTCAGCTCTTTTAAACAGTATAAAACTCAACCAGAGATAAGCAAGGAAATTCATTATTTTTTCCCTCCAAAAGGAAACAGCTGTCTTTAATGCAGACTTTCAGAGTTCTATTTCTTTTCTAAAGTTCCTTAGTTCCATAGTGTTGAGCTGGGAAAAACTTTAGGAAACCAGAAGACCTTCATAATGTTGAGGTGATTCCTCTGAAATCTGTGTTGTCCAAAATTCACACCTTGTTCTTTTTCACTTTGTGTGCTTTAACACTGAGATGATCTGATCAGTTTGTCAGATTGAAAGGTAGATAGAGTTTGAAATGTTTCCTTTGATACCCCACACGTTCAATAGATGTCTATAGAAATTGAATAATCCTACTTCAACAATTTTCACAGAATCACACAAACACAGAGTATCCTGAGCTGGAAGGGAGCCACAAGGATCATTGAGCCTAAGTCCCTGCCTTGCACAGCACCATCCCCAAGAGTCCCACCCTGTGCCTGAGAGCATTGTCCAAATGCTCCTGCAGCTCTGGCAGCCTTGGGGCTGTGCCCATTCCCTGGGAAGCCTGGGCAGTGCCCCAGCATCCTCTGGGGGAAGAACCTTTTCCTGATATCCAACATAAACCTCCCTGACACAGCTCCAGCCATTCCCTTGGGTCCCATCCCTGATCATGAGAGAGAAGAGATCAGTGTCTGCCCCTCCGCTTCTCCTCAGGACGAGGTTGTAACTGCAGGGAGGTCTCTCCTCAGTCTCCTCTTCCCCAGGCTGAACAGACCAAGTGCCCTCAGCTGCTCCTCACACGGCTTCACCTCAAGGCCCTTCACCACCCTTGTGGACTCTTTTGGACGCTCTCTAACAGTTCTATGTCTTTCTTATATGGTGGCACCCAAAACTGCCTCCAGCACTTGAGGTGAAGCTACCCCAGCGCAGAGCAAAGCAGGACAAACCCCCCCAACCCGACCAGCAGAGCTGGGCCTGGTGCCTCCCAGGACAGGGATGTCCCTCCTGGCTGCCAGGGCACTGCTGACTCAGATCCAACTGGCCATGGACCAGGATCCCCAGGTCCCTCTCCTTAGCACTGCTTTCCCACATCTCATTTCCCAGTCTGTCTGTACAGCCAGGGTTGTCCCATCCTAGGTGCAGAATCTGACCCTTTCCCTTGTTAAACCTTGTATGGTT
Organism: Daphoenositta chrysoptera; assembly: GCA_013397915.1. Classification (NCBI taxonomy): domain Eukaryota; kingdom Metazoa; phylum Chordata; class Aves; order Passeriformes; genus Daphoenositta; species Daphoenositta chrysoptera. The sequence continues at coordinate 22,644 of VZRO01006333.1, read as the reverse complement.
GGTGATAGCCCAGTCCTCTCTTATGTCAAGGTCTCTCTGCAGGGAGAGAGCTAACTCCAATACTTTATATATTTTATATACATATATATATATGTGTATGTGTGTGTGTATATATATATGTATATGTATGTATATATATATATGCATATGTGTATATATATATATGTGTGTATAAATATACAGCAAGAGTCGACAGAGCTACAAATATATATGAAGGAAATATAAAAGCAAAAATCATTCTGGCATCACACTTATGCCAATGATGTCAAATCTCTGGCACTGGGCTAAGGCCTCGAGGTCCCCTTGTTTGTTCCTCGTGCTGGGTGCACTGTTATAGAAACCTTTTGGCTGAGGTTCATTGTAGCCAACACCTCATGGAGCAGATTGGGGGATCCCATTAGTGTTCATTTCCTCAGGTTTTGGCACTCCATCCCATTGCTCATCCCACTGGCCAGCATGGCTTTGTCCCCTTCCCCATTCCAAGCTACTTTAAAGCTCTGTGAACAAGTCCTGCCGGCTCCCATGCAAGAGCTCTTTTTCCCCTCTGAGAAAGCTGTGTCCCATCAGGTGTCAGTAGACCGGGTGTTGAGGAGACCCTCCCATGGTCAACAAACCCAAAATTTGCATGGTTTGAGATCCTGAAATTATTAGGACAGTGTTGCATTTTCAGACATCTATGCAGAGCTGCTGGAACACTGAAACCCTGGTCTGGCCTAAACAAATAAGCATGAAATAATGATTTATTTTAATGTGATGTAAAAATAGTTCATAGAATTCATTTTTCAGTGAATGGATGGTTTTTTTCTGTGATGGAATTTGAGTCTTAAACTCTATTGTACAATCTACTTTTTAAACTAATTCACACAAAACCCAGAAAAACTTTATTAGTAGTAAAGCCCAGCTATTTTTGCATATGAAAAACAGATTTTAAGTCACTTCTAATACTTTTTTTCTCATTTTTAGAGTGAAAAAGACAAAGTTTTAATTAAATAAGAAATCTGGCAGGCAATTCTTTAGTCATTAATCTGGTCTGGCACCTTCTGCTATTTGTATAAAAAATGGATTTGTACAGTTTTGAAATTCATTCCTAATAAATTCCTAATAAATGACCAATACTTACGTAGGTTTAATAGACTCTAGCCTCTAGTGCATGGAAAGCAGTCAAAGGCTTTTGAATTAATTGTATTCTTCACTGCATTACAATAAGTTCCAGTATGGTAACAGTTGAGCATCCTAAACCTGGGATCTTTATGGTTATTCATCCAGACTTTTTCCATAGCCCACTATAAATCAGGTTAGTTCTGTCACAGAATACTGCACTGTGGCGAACTAAATACCTTATCATCTCAGATGTTCAATGTCCTTAGGATAATGCTTTATGAAAACCAGATGAAGCCAATGAAGTTTAACAGTTAACCAGCAGGATTCTGAAGGAGGAGAGCTCCCTTCCAAGAAGTTTTTAAGATGCTTTATGAATACAAATTCACAGCTACACTGCAGCCTACCCACTGGGTTTTGCAAGCATTACTTCAGAGCATGAATCTCAGCATGAACTAATTTGCTATTTTTTTTCTATTTTAATACATACCAGTGCTTATGGCAGTTCAACGGACTGATGGAGGAGAACATGCATATTAGTCTTAGGAACTCCATGCTTGACACATAAACTGTTCCTGTTACCTAAAATAACTCTAATAAATCCCATTCAGCATCTCCCTACAACACAGCATTGGATGCTGTAGTTTTATGCTAAGTAGTCTGAGCTTTACAGAACAGGTTTGTCGTTCTGCAGTGGTGGCAGAATCTCTCCTCAAAATCAGCTCAAAATATTAGTGTAACCACAATTATTCTCATAAAAACACAACCAACAAGGAATGAAACACCTGCATTTCTGATGGATATAATCTAATTTCAAATAGCTCTTCTCCATGTCAAGGCTTACAAGTGCTATTCTTCTCTGTGGAGGATTATAGAAGCAATAGAATAGAGAGACATTCTATTAAAAAAATCTTCTGCAAAGAAATTGCAACTGTAACATAAAGCATGTTGCTGCTTTGGTAACAGAAGTTACAAATTACCTAATGATGCACTGAGACCTCAGCTGTTACATCTCTCACCATGACTAGAACCAGGATTTCTCCTTTCTTGTTTACTGGGACAAGAATGAGCAAGAATCAGGGAGAAGGTCAGCAAGACAGACACAGTAGAGGGAGTCTGTCATAGATCACCCAGCCAGGGTGAAGAGGTGGACAAAATACTGTGTGAGGGTCAACAAGGCCAAGTTCTGGCTCCTGCCCTTGGGTCACCCCAACTCCGTGCAGCTCCAGGCTAGAGCAGAGGGGCTGGAAATTTGGAAGAGGCCCTGGGAGTGCTGGTGCCAATGGCTGGACATGAGCCCAGGTGTGCCCAGGTGGGCAAGAGGCCAATGGCCCCTGGGCTGTCCCAGCCCTGGTGTGAGCACAGGCCCAGGGCAGTGACTGTCCCCTGTGCTGGCACGGCTGAGGCCCCTCGAGTGCTGTGTCCAGTGCTGGGCCCTCATGGCCAGAGAGACCTTGAGGGGCTGCAGCGTGTCCAGGGCAGGGAACGGAGCTGGGGAAGGGGCTGGAGCCCCAGGAGCGGCTGAGGGAGCTGGGAAAGGGGCTCAGCCTGGAGAAAAGGAGGCTCAGGGGGGACCTTGTGGCTCTGCACAACTCCCTGACAGGAGGGGGCAGCTGGGGGGATCGGGCTCTGCTCCCAGGGAACAGGGACAGGAGGAGAGGAAATGACCCCAAGCTGTGCCAGGGGAGGCTCAGGTTGGATATTAGGAAACATTTCATCATGGAAAGGGTAGTCAAGGCCTGGAACAGGCTGCCCAAGGCAGCGGTGCAGTCCCCATCCCTGGAGAGATTAAAAAGCCATGTAGATGTGGCACCTGGGGACACGGGTTAGTGGTGGCCTTGGCAGAGTTGGGCAAGTGGTTCGACTTGATGATCTTAAAAGTCTTTTTTTACCTAAACAATTCTAGTATTTATTGGCTACACCCTCTCTAAGTAAGTATTTCTGGACATCTTAGGAAGATGGATCCTTGCCTATGCATTCAGCACTGCAGAGCCATGATCTTTTTCCAGCAGTTAAGGAAGCAGGTATTTCCAATACAGGAAATGCACAGGGATCACACAGTGGGGGTTATGTTAGACTGTTTATCTATGGCTCCTTTCAGAATGGCAAGGCCTTTCTAGAAAATTGAAGTGACAAAAGTTTTTCTTTGCGTTAAAGAAAATTGAATAAAAACTGGGTGATAGATGAAGGGATGTTGTGGATAAACCACAATGGAGTTTTCATTCAGAAACTGAGCTCTAATCCATGAGGCAAATACAGATAATAGAATTTCCAGACATGGCTCTTATGACTACCATAGGTGTTTACATTTTTATCCTTATTAAACCCTTGCAGGGAAAAAAATATACATTCATCACCCATGGAGATGTTTTAAATATATGTAACTTTTTTTTTTCCCTAAGTGTTGGAAGTCTGTTTCTGCTATTTTACTTTTTTCTCCCCCCCAAAGGAAAATATTCTGTGTTAGAAGAAACACTGAATGAGTATTTTACTTCAGCTAAAGTCTGAAGATTTGGCTTGGTGGAGCATCTCAAAAAAGTGAAAACCCAAAGGACAAACTCCTTCAAACCCTCTAGTTATTGTTTGCCCCCAGGTCTAATTGATCATTAACCTTCCAGATTACTTTACATTATGATTTTCAACTGCCTGGGAAAGGAAATTCTTCAGGGAACTACATATCCATTATGCTGTAAACGCCTTTAAGAAAGAACCTCTGGTACATTTGTTCTAGCCTGGGGCTCTCTGGTCCATGGGAGATTCCCTCCAGCTTTTGGCCACAGAGTTGTGCATTTATTAAGGGCAGGTGGAAAGGAATGACAACAGGAAGAAAATCTGGTTTATTTATGTATCTTTTTTTCTTATGAGTCATAAAAAATGATACATTTTGGTAGACTGTATGTTTAGCTTTTGTTTTGTGATTTATGTTGCGTTTTGTCAAGCAGGATGACCGGATCAGGTGAAAGTGCAACTGAGCATGAAAAATTGCAGCAAATGTGGTGGAGTGCTGGAGTCACCATCCCTGGGAGTGTCTAAGAAATGGCTGATCATGGTACTTAGTGCTGTGGTTTAGTTGACAAGGTGGTGTTCAGTCACAGGTTGGACTCAATGATCTTGGAGGTCTTTTCCAGCCTTAATGATTCTGGGATTCTATGAGAAGAGATGGTATCATATTGCCATCAAGTGTCATCCAGGCCTTGGGGGCAATGGAAAGGAATTCCCAAGGCTCAGCAAGGGATGGGAATCATTCATTAGCACCCAGCAGATTGCTGAGTGATGGAAATTAAATCTGGAAGCAAGAACTCGCTTGCAATTCAACCTGGAGGCCAGAAGAGCAAGGAGAGAGTTGACTGTTGAGAAGCAGATTTTTGAGTAATACTAGTGTTCTGATTTTCTTAGAATATATGCAATGAAACTCAATAAAGTTTCCCATGTCTGTAAACCTTACAGAAGTAGCTTCCCCTTGTTTCCACATGACTGGGCATGCAGGAAGGATCACAACTGGAGGCTTCAGAAGGGTTGCTCAGAGACTTGATAGTGCCTTTTCTCTTGAGTAAGAAAAGAAGACAGAGCTACAAGATGTCTGACAGTGAGGATAAAGGACTGGCAGCTCCTCCCACCTTGTTTTCTGTCAGGTGCTTCTGAAAAAAAGACTTTTTCATGTGAACAGTATTAACAAATACTTTCTCATACCAACTGTGTCATAATTTCAGTCAGTATTAAGACCTTCGTGTTGTTGCAGGCAAAAGATGCTTGGTTCATGTAGTTTGCTCTAAATCAGAATCAAGGTGGTTTATTGATTTAGGAGCAACATATCATTAACCAGCAGCAAGGAACTCTGCAGCCGTGGTCACTCTTAGCAATATAACAGATAAACAAAAAGTCTAGACACACAATGGCAATGAACACCTATCAAGTTCCCAGTAGCCTTCTGTAAGTAGCACCTAAAAGATTCGGTTTCCCCTCCCACTTACACATATTCCTCTTCCTCATAAATGAGATCGTTTTTGGAACAAGACCCTCTGCAGCCATCTCTGGATTTTCAATTCAGACACTGCTGACACTGACATTGTTGTCTGACAATGTTGTTATCCAGCTCTTTTGCCAAGGCTGTGCCATGGGATTGACCACCTCACAGGTGTTAATAACCCCGTATGAGTTAATTAACCTGGAATGGGTTAATTCATCTCCATCCCTTTTTGTTTCTTTGGAGGCTCTTTTCATTAGTAACAAGGCTTTAGTTATTTTTGCAGGTTTTTTGTTGATATTCTCCAAATTCTGTGTGTCTTTTCCTGTCAGCCTGTCCCTTCTTATATTTCTAATCTATTTTCCCAGATAATTCTCAGAGCAACAGCAGCAGTGCAGTCAAGGAGTTGGTCTTCAATGAGATACTGTTCAAAACAAAGGAAAAAACTTTATTATTTACTGTTGTATAGGCTTCTTTGTCCATCCCACATATTATGTGTGGGATGGAAGATTGAGAGGAAGAGAAAGGGAGTCTCTAAGGTGCTGAGTTTTCACACAGGGCAATGGAGAAATAGAGTGTTCCTGTAGACGTACTGGCAGATCGGCAGTGCAGTGAAGTACTGAGTGTTAAAGACAAATTCTATTGATATATAATTAGTACCAGACTCACACATGCAGCCTATTAGGTTATTGGACACATCTCTAATATAAAAATAAAGCTTGTGTTGCTGTGCAAGGTCCCAAGTGTTCAGCGATTAACAGCATGTTGTGCTCAAAATTTGGTCAGTCTTGTCTCCACAACGCAGAGCTGAGATGTATTTCAAAGCATTAAATGTCTTCTGGAATACTTGTGGATGTTGTTTTCACTCCTGATACTAAGAAAGGCATTTACCAGGCCTCAAAATTCATTTTCTCCTCCAGAAAAAAAAAAGAAAAGAGCGTTTTTAAATGTCCATCTAATTTATCCTTCTGAGAGTGAAAGGCAAATTAGTGAAATAATTCTGCATTCATTCATGCAAGGTTATGAAGTAAAGTCATATCCATCAAAATGGTGGTTGAGAAAGCGAATGGGATTAAATTGCTGACACTGGGAGGCACACCTGGATATCGTCAGGTCCCATGCTCCTGCTCAAGCAGGATCAGCTAGGACTGAGTGTCAAGAATTTTGTCTATGTGGGGTTTTAATATCTCCTAGAATGGAGACTCTAAAACCTGCTGAGCAACCTGTTTCGATGTTTGATTGCTTTTACAATAAAAATGTGCTTTCTTATGTTGAGGCAAAATTTCATGGGTTTAAATCCAATCAGGTTTTTATATACTTAAAAAATTTTCCTCTGAGCCTTCTGTTCTCCAGACTAAACAGTTCCAGGCCACTTAACCTCTCCCTGTGGGAGAGGTGCTCCAGCCCTTTAGCCATCTTTTTGGCCCTAAACAAGACAACTAATTTTTAAGAGTCTACTATAAAATTTACCTACTGATAGCCAAATTTTATATATAAATTAGATTTTTTTTTCTGTCTTTTTTCTTTCAATGCTAAACTTGACTTCATTTGAGGCTCTAGGAGCTTTTTGTTTTCCTTTAAGTAATTCTATAGAAGGAACAAATATTATTCCATTTTTCTTACCGTTAGAACTGGACCACAGGGGAGATTGACTCTGTGGTTTGCTGTGCATCATCATGCAGGTCTGTTTTCCTAATGGTTCACATCACAGGGAGTCTCCATACTGGCCATGAATTCCCACTGATCCATGCAGCCAGGTATCTTGAATTAAATGCCAAATTTTCCATATGCTTTGGTCTTACCCCTGTGTGAGGCTGGATCACGGATGGGATATTAAAGCTATATTAGTGTATGAATTTACATGTAACCAGAAATGCAGGAATTCATCACAGGGAAAGCTGGGAACAAATCTTCAGTACCTCTAAGAGGAAAAATAAAACTCTTTAAAAAAAAATACTCCTAATGTAACCTCTGAATATGAGCCATTTTCTTATTTCATACCATTCACTTCCAGATGCATTTTCATGTTCTACATTGTTGGGGTTTTAAAAAGGGGTTCTCAGATTTTTTTTCCTTGTTCTCTTAAAGAATTTTTCCCCCATACGTGTTGCTAGGAAACAAATTGCTGAGTACTTAAGAGAGACAAAAGACATGGACAGGTCCAGGTGGCTGCTCCCCTTTTTACCTGGGATGTTATCACGAAAAGCAAAAGGCCACGAGATTTCAACTGAATAAAAGATGGGAGATAGGACCCCTCCCTCTCTTGCTCTTTCCAGCATTGGAGTGGAGAGTGGCTGCTTTCGTGGTGCAAAGAATCCATCGCTTTGTGCACTTGCTGTCGGAAAAGCCTGGGATTCCAAGTCCGCCTATCCCTGCCCGGCCGGGAGCCGGGTGGCACCTCTGCCGTTCCTCGGCCGCTGCTTCGCTGGACTGCACCACACACCCTGCCTGCCGAGACCTCCCGGGGTTCCTACTGCAGCTCCAGAGCTTGATACACCTCGCCTGCCATCCGGGATTGTTCATCCCTGCTGTTCCAGCCTGCAGTTCCC
>VZRO01006333.1:0-14907 GCA_013397915.1 Daphoenositta chrysoptera | reverse complement strand
TATATATATATATATTAGTAAAGAGCTGTTATTCCTATTCCTCATATCATTGCCTGAAAGCCCTTAATTTCAAAATTATGATAATTTGGAGGGAAGGGGGTTGCATTCTCCATTCCAGGGGAGGCTCTTGCCTTCCTTAACAGACACCTGTCTATTCAAACCAAGACATACATTACATTATCTTTCTCTAAATATTTGAATCCTATAATGTGCTCCTTCCTTCATCTGTACCTCCTTTTGGCTGAGAATTATTATTCATGATTGGTTTTAAGTGTTATTTCCAATATTTGCAACCTCTACTATTATTTCTCTTATTCCAAAGACAATGATTAATAGCATACTAGTCCTTCTCCCTTCTTACCTTTTCATAAGGTACAGCTTTTCCATGAAGAGTTAAGGTAAAAGTACAAATAGTACTCTTCTACAGAAACATGTACTTATTGTGTTTATTGTTCCGTTTTCCTCAAATCTTGATGATCATCTAAATATTTTGGTTGCATTCTTTATTTCCTTTAAGAGTTGATAGACGGTGAAAGAAATATAATTTAGTTTTTTTATTACCAAGTGATATAATGATGAGTTCATGGATCTTTTGTATAAAGTGAGGTTCAGAGGACAGATCTTTGTATTTCTTTGGATCCTGGAAATTTGGAAAAATTGGCCTGTACTACAATGTAAGAAGTCTCCACTCAAATATATTGTTTTATCCCCGAGATTTTAGCCATTAGAAGTCATAAGCATAAAAGGAGCTCTCATAATTTCCTTTTCCCCATTCCTCTGAAACACACAGCTAATCTGGAAGTATAAAGACATCTGTGTTTTCCTTCCAGACATCTTTATTCCAGCAGGGTCCTCTAGTAGTCTGATCACATAAAAAACCCCCACAAATTTCCCCCAAGCACTATCAGGCAATGCTCTCTATAACACTGAAGCATTGAGTAATTTTAATAATTTGAAGACAATGCTGCTAAAACTCTCATTGGTCTCACTGGTTTGCTGGAGAGTCTTTTAGATTGATCCAGCTGCTCTTGGATATGTGAATATGTGGAATAAGAACGTACCAGCTCCATGAAGATGTCTTTGTTGGTTGTACAGCCATGCAGAGATGGTAAATCTCTTTCTTAACATTTAACAGTCTTAAAAAACTTAAAAGGAAACATTTCCACATTTTCCACAAAATGAACAACATTCAGCTACAAATAGATATAAATACCTGGGAAAATCTTGATTAATAAAATTTTAGAAACTAGAATGTACTTTTTTTTTAATACTATTTTTTAGAAAATAGAAATTTTTTTCTGACTGGGAAGAAGTTGATTTAACTTTATTTATGGTTTTATTGAAATGAACTCACTTTCACACAATTTTTAAAGGGAAAAGAAGTTAAAGAATTTTTTCTAGTTCTAAACATTTTAAATTCTCTACAATAAATTAAGCTACTGTGTTTAAAGATCTTTGTATTATCCTAGTGACACTGTTATGTGGAGCTACTCATGTGATGTCCTAATATGGGAGTTGAAACACTTTATTTTCATTTCATTTGTACAGGGCTTCCACAATATCAGCAAACTCAATAGATTCTCCATCCTGATTTAAAGGTCTTATTTGTTTTCTTTTCAGAGTGTCTTTGCAGATTGGAACTTGTAATGAATAGGTTTGACACTGACAGGTAAAATGTTTCAAATGGTTCATGTGCTTGGACTGTTGACATGACATGCCATAATGGAAAAAATACTAAAATGGCAAACCATATTTTGAATGAAGATTTACATTATCAAATGAAGTTCTTTAAACTGTCATCTTTGTAAAAGTAAAAAAGCCAGTACAAAAGTAAAATATATGTAAAAATATTGATTCCTCACAAAACAGAGAGTGATTTTCACCCTGTTGTACCTTATATATTAATCAATAGAATGGGACTAGATGTTTATGTGTCTGTCAGTGGTTTCTGGGGTAATTACTGTTATTATTTATGAATTTGTGTTTTCCCTTTTTTTTGTTTTTAAAGAAAAGACACACAAGAGATACAAATCTATTTCTCACACTAGTTACCTCACTGCCATAACCCACAGATATATGTGAAAAATGTACCTTTCTAAACTCACAGCTGGAAAGGATGTGACCATCACAGGGGGACCTGTGGAGGATGGGGAAGGGTGCAGGCAGAGCAGGACATAAAAGCCTAATTCCAGAGTATTCCAAAATGGTGAAACTGTGAAAACAATGGTGAAACAAGATCTACTTGTGGCTGGTGAATTTGCTGTCCTGGAGAAAGAGGGGAAAGCATAAGGATGGGGTGTATTTTATGGGAAGCTGTAAAGGGATATTTTTATCACGTGCTTTTTAATCACATGTTGCTTCTCCATGCCCAGGAAAGGTTGAGGGAGCTGGGGCTGCTCAGCCTCGAGAGGAGCCCCAGCTGAGAGGGGCCCTCAGCCCTGGCTGTCCCTGGCTGCAGGGAGGGCTCAGGGCAGGGCCCAGGCTCTGCTCCGGGGCCCAGCAGTGGCACCAGAGCCACGGGCAGGGCCTGAGCCCAGCAATTCCCCTGCACAGGAGGCAGAACTTCTGCCCTGGGCAGGGCCCAGGCCTGAACAGATTGTCCAGAGTCATCCGGACACAATCCTGTGCCATGTGCTCTTGGGATGGCCCTGTTGGAGCAGGGAGCAGGGAGCAGGGAGCAGGGAGCAGGGAGCAGGGAGCAGGGAGCAGGGAGGTGGCACCAGATTAGCCACTGAGGGCTCTTCCAGCCTGACCCACTCTCTGACTCTGTGTGATTCTGCTGTTTGATCTTACAAAAGGCAGCCTTAATCAGTCTGTGGCCTCTCTAAGATGATTTTTTGGGGGGAGGCAATGATGGGTGTGGAGCAAAAACTGCACCCAGAGAAGCGACTTTTTCTTCCTATCCCTTCTCTCTATCCCCATTGCAGACAAATAGTAAGAAAGCAGAATGATTTATTTTTATGTAAGGGAGGTGCTGGGTTTGCTGTGCCCTGATGAGGACTGTGTGTTGGGCTGACAGAGACCTCCTGGAGTCGTGTCTGCTGAGAGGTCTGTCCTGGTCATTGTGCCAGCAGCTAAGGCAGCTGAACTATATCCTCTCCACTGGCTCTGCACCACAGCCCTGCATGGGGACAGGTTTGTGACTTACAGGCAGAGAGAAGCCAGTCAGTTTTCGCCTGCATTTTGTGTGTGAAGCACCAGATGTCATGGACAAATAAGGACAGGAAGTGGGGGGGAACTGGACACAGATATCTCAGCAATTTTTAGGAAACTCTGCCTGGTTTTGGTCAAACTGCCAGAAAGTAGGTTTAGATTGGCTATTAGGATGAAATTCTTCCCTGTGAGGGTGAGGCCCCAGCACAGGTTGCTCAGAGAAGCTGTGGCTGCCCCATCCCTGGAAGTGTTCAAGGCCAGGTCAGGTGGGGCTTGGAGCAACCTGGGCTAGTGGAAAATGCTCCTGCTTGGGGACAGGGTGTTGGAATGATGATGCCATGATGATTTTTTGCCTTTTCTTTTATACACCTTTTATATACTTTTCTATAGCTTTTATGTATTCTTAGTGCTTCTAGACCACATTTCTAGACCTAATATTTTGTTAAGCCAAGAGACTAAACACCTCTGAAGCCTTGTAGTGAGGGGTCAGAAAGGCCCAGACACCAAGGGCCTCTCTAGAACACATTCTGTAAACTGAGATAGGCCCAGCCAGGGGAAGGTTCCTCGGGCAGGGGGTTCACTCGAGCCTCTCCTTGGGGAATCTTTGATGGATGTGCTCATTTGTAAGGCCCAGAATGTGATCCCGACTGCCCGTGGGTGTGCATTCCGTGTGCTCTGCGGGCATTCCACCTGGGTGTGCTGCACCTAAGGATCCTTAAATAAATACCCAGGGAAAAACCCCTTTTTCCCTTCTAACCGTGTTTGGCTCTTAATTTTAAGACCAGGGAAAGGCAACAATGAGATGAGATTTAAGGTCCCTGCCAACCCAAACCATTCTGGGATCCTATGACTCTATGTCCCAGAAAGTGTCTGTCAAAGGTCAGAAAAAGTGCAGAGCCTGTGCGTGCTGAGGCTGTCCTGAAGTGTGTATATTGATATGAGGTGGTCAGTGAGACCCTGGATTACAGTCAGGGATACTTTTCCTGACTGTAGCATGCCTGGAAATAAATATTAAAAAGTCTGGTGTCAAAGCTGTGCTGCTGGTCATGGTGTGTGTCCCTAAAGGCTTGGACCTGTAGTGGAAGTCCTGCAGGCTAAGATGAGTATGGCAGGTAGGTGGGACAAGGCAGTGCAGATCCCTGTGGTGATCACAGTGAAGTGTCTTGTAATTGGTGCCTTAAATTACTTAGAAAGGTTTGCTTTATTTGCTAGTTTATTTTTCATGTTTGCTTGTACTCTGTTCTGGTTGTACACTGTAATAATAAAAAAGTATTTTTACCAGCCTGGCAATTGCAGAATGAAATATTCTGAAATTTTAGATGAGTTGAAAATATTTATTGCAATTCTGACAGTGGGCACATTCATGATTTACAGATACAGCAAAAGAAAAGCTATTGAACATCTTTCATTGTTAAAACCTGATTTGACGTTCATAACAAGCATAAGCTGTTAAAAGTTTTTAAAGTACCTCTATTGATTTTTGACCCAAGTCTATACAAAAAAAATTTGATTGAACTGTCATGCTGAATGTAGAATTTTGCATTCCATAAAGAGTATAAATTTAGGGAGGGAATACCCGGTTGTGGGTTTTTTTCAATATTAAGATAAAACTCACTCTTATATTCTTTATGGCACACAGATCATAAAGAGTTTCTTACTCAGCCCGAGGCTAGATGTATTTTGATCCAGTCTTAAGTCCAGTTTAAAGACTCTTTTGCCTTTCCTTCATTGTGTGGATTTTGGTATCAAATGGAAATTGAGCTGATCCGGTCTAGTGAAAACATTATTAACATAACCCCCTTTTCTTTTACCTAAAATAACACAAATATATGACATGAGGGACCATTTCTCTTTCATCCTCCAAACAAGCAGATGAAGTGTGTTTGGGACATAACACTGGAGTATCACTGAGCAAAGGTTACAAGTGAGCTGTCTGTTGTGAAATGCTGATCTTTTTTTCTGCTTGTGTGTTTTTATCACAAAGTCTTTCACTGAGTGAATAATTCAAATTCCAGATGATGTCTTGTCATTGTCTGCGGTGGGCAATTATCTACTTCTATTGGGTTCTCCTGAAGTAAAACAAAAAAAGGGAGAAATTGTCTCAATAACAGCGCCAACTTGCTGCTCTTTTGCTTTTATGGTAGCTACATACTTACAAAATTTCCTGAACTCATGTAAAATTATGTATTTGATCTCACTGGGGTAGAATCATAGACTGTTTGGGAGGGAAGTTCATCTTGTTACAGTCCCCTGCCATGGGCAGGGACACCTTCCACTAGACCAGTTTGCTTTTAACTCTGTCCAACCTGACCTTGGACACTTCCAGGAATGTTGATTACATATGGTTTTCTAGAGAACTTCCATATGTTTCTAGGCAATGGAGAGCACTCCAGGATTAAGAAATCTAGTTTAATGACACACTTAACCATTTTTTTCCCCTGCCAGTATCTTATTTTAAGCAGGAAGGTATGTCTATGAATGAAAGCAATTAAATTACACGCTTGCTTAAGTAGCTCATTGAACCCGGTTGTAATGAATAAGCAGAGTGACGTTGTGCTGCTTTTGTTTCACAGAGCAGGTGGCTGTCACTACTCTGCTTATCTCCATTTTTATATCCATTTTTATGACCTGCACTTGTGAATGCATCTCCTGTTCTCATATCTTCATCAGTAATTCTTGAAGTAAACAAATCTGGGCAGACAATGAACATTTTGTAAAGTCTTTACATATCACTTTTCTGTTTTGAAAGACACATTTTAATCCATGTGCTTGTCATTTTGTGAACAGTCTAAAAATAAAGCACAGAATCCTATAAACACATTTCTCCTGGCATAGTTCATGTAGCAATAATTTTAACAAAATAATGCCTTCCTACAGGCCACAAACAAATTTTAAATTATTAATAAATAACATTAGGATATAATTTAGCACCTCTGAACGCATTGGCAAATGTGAAGTAGAGAGGGAGAAATAGAAACTACTAGAAAAAGGGAGAGTCAGGGGAGAGAGACAGTGGGACAGAGAGATAGATTAAGTAGAAAATATCACCACTCCGTGGATCCTGACAGCATCCCATTTGTCCTCTTCCTCTGGTCTTCTCAGTGGTGGGGGTACCAGTCTTGGCTCTGGTGGGAGAAGCCCAGGAAAGAGAGTCAAGGTTCAGGCGGGAACGCTCAGGTACCTCCCCTGGGGCAGGGTTTTACATTGGATAATGTAATCACGGGACACTTACAACACCTTCTAAGACCTTACAGCTGCCTCTACATCAGTGAGGTTGAGTTAATTATGGCCCATGAGCAGGGATGAATCCTTCATGCTGTGAATATCCTGGTACTTCTCCAGAGGGGAGTTTTCACAGCTGATGCCTGAGAGGCCGCCTAAAAAACAGAGACTAGATAGGGATAAGGGAATAAAGGTTAGGTATTTATTTGAAGGGCCTTCAAAGGTACATACACCCCGGGCAGGCCAAAGGCGACACCCAAGATGGACCTCAAGTCACAAGTTCTTCATACTTTTATAAGTTTGGTCCATTTGCATATCAGGGTTAATTCTCCAATTAAAATTTCAGTTAATTATGCAATTTCCCCAAGATCACCCCCCTTCTAAGATGTTGGTTTACACATTTTCAGGCCTAGGATAGTCTGGGTGTCCTTGGAGAGGCTTTGTTGTGTCCAGAGAAGAAAAGTTAGCAGGGTATATGAAACTTCAGAGTTACACACTAGGAAATACAGGATTTGAAAAATATAAAAATTAAAACCTGAGGCATCAGAGCCACTTACGTAAGGACATGGGCATGAGAAGAAGCACTATCCCACTTCACAGGATTTGCCCTTATCTTGTTCCACACCCAGCTGCAGCCCTGGGTGATGGGTGCACAGGTCTTTACACCCGGGCAGTCAAGTGGTGGATTATTTGAGCCATTAACCATTAATAGTCCAGTCCCTAATGATTCTCCACACCCACAATCTGCAACCATGGCACTTGCTAAGGGGGATAGAACAGAAGGTGGAGCAGAGTGGAGACACCGTGGCCAGGCTCTGTTGGAATCCTTGCAGGAAGAGGAACTCGGTGGCACTTTGCAGGTGAGAGAGGAGATGTCCTGCTGATGACTGGGGCAAAATCACTCTCCTCCAACGAACTTGGCTCACTATAACCTAATTGTGATATTAATACACACCTCCATCCTGACGTATACCCACCTCCAAGGTCCAACCACCCCTCACTGAGCATGCGCTCTAAATTTTTTGACTGTATATTTAAAAGCAAAGTGAGAGAATTTTACACCAAGCAGTAACAAAGGTATGTATGACCAGGGTCACTCAAGCTCCACCTAAACATAAAGAAACCAAATAAAAATAAGTAGAGAATGGGGAAATTTAGGGAAGGCTCCATCGTAACTGCTGGGATCAGCTGGCAGGCTGAACCTGTCTTCTCCCCCATAGGGATGCCTATTGAGTGAGAATCATACTGTCTGTGCTGAATACTTTTATTGGGGATTAGAGCTTGTCTAGGTATTGCTTTGAATACATTTTTGCAGTCAAACACTATCACCAGCAATCCTCGAAACTTAACCTATCACAATTTGATATTAATAAAAAGTGTTATTCTGTAAACATTTTTGCAGTCAAACACTATCACCAGCAATCCTCGAAACTTAACCTATCACAATTTGATATTAATAAAAAGTGTTATTCTGTAAACTGTAAGTGTGAATCCTTCCCGGGCAGTCACTGGCAGTGGGGAACACACTCACATAAAAAGGGGAGAGCTGCTGAGGGCTCTCCCTTGTGCTGTTGGTGTTTTTCCCTGACCAAGTGAGGCAAACACCCTCAGATCCAGCAGGACTGCTCTATGCAGGGTCCCCTCAAGGGAACACTGACAGACTGGTCAGGCACAAGGGGCTCAGCTTTCCTGGAGCACCGACAGACAAATTAAACACTAAGAGTTGAGGAAATCTCCCCTTTTCACATGACAGCACATATATGGTGTGACATGCAGAAAATTGTCCAGAAAGATATATTTTTGACCACATTCGTATTTAACATTGATTGGTCCATTAGACTGATGGCACAAGGAAATTGATTGGCACTGTCAGGGCCCCTCATTAAACAAGTATACAGTTAATGATATATATGATACATATATATATCTCATGATAATAAAACAGTCTTTCTACAATATAGTCAGAAAAAAATTCTAAGTAAAAATATATTTTGATGATAATTGTTAATTAAATATTAGCAATGCTTTTGCATTCTATGCACTGGTTTAAATATGCACATTCAATTCTATTTTTATCAGTTCTGCAAAATGTTGTAGTTGCTTTTATTTTCCATGATTTAATTTCAACTTCAGTGTCCTCTCTTAATATTTCTATGGCACAGTGCCATCTTGGGGATGCTGTGACCGTCTGAAAGGACATGAAACAGACTGAAAGAAAATCAAAATATTTTTGCTGCACTATGTCTTGTTGGACACTAGGACGCTAAAAATAAATGTGACTGAAATCTAGGACTCTCTAAAGTACCAAGGGTATCACAGCTAATGCCATGTCTGTAGAAACTACCACAAATTCTTGAATCCAGCATGTCAGCTGGTATTTTAAACTTGTGAATTCTAGTGTATGTGACAATAGAGAATCTCAGCTTTTCCTTTAAAAGTACATTTCTCCTCTAATTAAAGAGAAACACTAATGTAATCCTAAAAGGTTTGGAAGACGGAAGAGAAATTGCATCCTTTTAAAGCCAATGACACTATTTTGGGGAATCTTTGCCCTGATGTCCATTATTTGGTTGATTTATAAGGAGACCATTTCTTCTTAGCATGTAAAGGAGAAGCAAAAATACAGTAACATTGTTTTAGTCACATTCTTGCCATTTTTAGCTTGACGTTTATTAGTAGCTGGCAGAAGTTTAAAGTGTAATTTGAGCTTTCAGGACTACATCTGATGCCATGAGGATTTTTTGTCTTTTATATACCCCTTTCATATACCCCTTTATATCCCTTTATATAACCTTTTATATAACTTTTATATATCCCCAGTACTTTTAACTCACATACTTGTAATTCCCCAAACTTAAAACCCAGCTACAACCCAGTGTTCCATTAAACCAAAAACCAAACATCCTAGAAGCCTCACTTCTAAGAATCAGAAAATCCCAGACACCAAAATACTTTCTAGCACATGTCCCATGAACTAAAATAAACCCATCAAAATAAAAACAAAACTCAAAATGAGGGATTCATCCAAGCCTCTCATTGAAGAGTCTTTGATAAATATGCTAATTTGCAAAGTCTATAAAATATATGTGCAGTCTATAACCTATGTCCATTCCAATGTGCTTTTCAGCACATTCCACCTAAATGTAATGCACCTAAAAATCCTTAAAATAAATACTGAAGTAAAAACCCTTTTTTCCCATCTAACCGTGTTTAACTCTTCATTTTAAAACCAAGATAAGACATCACCTCTGCTTCCTTCATTTCCCAAAGCAAAACCAGACAGATCTGCTGACAGTGTCCAGTACATGCACGGGTTACTATGGTACAACCCTACCAAGGGACCACTGTTCCATCATCCAAAGCAAACACCAGAGTTTCCTGTACATTCGTTTGCATAACATTAAGAAATGTTCCACTAAACGGAGACTGCTTATAAGTTCTCTGTAGAGACCTTTCCCTATACAGCTACCTGCAGCCTAACACAGAGCCATATCCTGCAGCTCAACGGGTGGTTGAGAAATTCCAGCCTGAAATCATGCTGCTGCTGGTGAGTTTGCTGTTAAGTGAAGGGCTGGGATATATACAGGAGATGGTTCTCATTTTAGGAATTAGCCCTTTAATCAGCAGCTTTGGACAATATTCTCATGCCCTCTCCAAGTGCATCTGCTGCTCTTTCCTCTCAGCAGCTCAGCAATGTGGGCTTGTGCCAGCAGGTGCTATGGTGGGTCCAAGTTCACCACCTCACCCACAAGTCCTTCTCTGTTTGCAAAGAACTGCCCAGTAAGGCACCATCCCTCACCAGCTGTGTCAGGAAGCTCTCTTTCACACACTCCAGGAACCTCCTGGATTGTTTACTCTGCACTGTGTTGCGTTTCCAGCAGATACCTGGTAAGTTGAAGCCCCCATGAGAACAAGGGCCAGCGATAGCAAGACTTCTTCCAGCAACCTCATAGAGTGTTTTGCCTGTCCCTTCGTCCTGGTTCACCAGGATCTTTGCCATGCTGGCCTTCCCCCTGATTCTCACCCGTAAACACAACCCTCTCCTCACCATCATCAAGCTCCAGACCATCAAAACCCTCCCTCACACACAGGGCTGCACAACCGGCTCTCCTTCGTCATATCTCTTCTGGAAAGTTTGCAGCCATCCATTGTACCACTCCAGTCGTGCCAATCATCCCACCATGTCTTGGTGACAGCGACTGCATCCCAGCTTTCCTGCTGAAGGAAAGTATTGGTTAGAAATACACATGCTCCAAGGAAAATGTATGAGAAAACTGACTGTGCTTTAACTGCTGATTTATGATGAGTGGCTTGGGGAGGAGTTGCAACAAAACCTACATGCTAAAATGGCAAAGGTAGTGAGCACCAGCTGTATGTTTAAAAACAGGAGAAGATACCTTGCTGGATGACCTGTCACAGGTGAACAAAAAGAGGCTCGATCTGTTAAGAAGTGTGTGTTGGTTCATTAGCCATATAAGGTTGATGGTGAGAATTCACAAGCATTTTTTGTTCCTTAGAAATGGACCAATGAGAATTAAACATTTAGCATAAATATAAATATATAAAATAAAAATAAAAATAAAAATAAAAATAAAAACAAAAACAAAAATATAAATATAAATATAAATATAAATATAAATATAAATATAAATATACACACACACACACATATATATATAATGTCTGGGGGACATGCAAGAGGCAGATGCGAAAGAGAAAACAGAGCAACACCCAGGGGTTGGGATATGAAGAAAGGAGCAGCTCAAAAAGCTACTCCTGAATCCTGTTGTACTTATCTAACTATCTAGTAGTCATCTGCTTAATTTAAAACTATGACAGACAACTTTCTTTTTAAAATTACGGGAGCTGTCGTACTTATAGATAAGGCTTTTTAAATCCTTTGGCCATCAGTAGGGGTATGACTCTTAAAGGTGTCTGTGAAATACCCACTGAAACTGTTGCATGTCAGTATTCAAAATGCAATGATATCTTAGGAAATTCCACTGGATAAGTATCTGAATAAGTTAGGGATCTGAACAACTTGCTTTTTGATAGATGTTTAGAATAATGTCTGACAAAACAACATAAATTAAACTCTCCAATTGTATGGAAGCAAATGTTTTTTTCCTTTCTAATTTATAGTACTATCTCAACCATGATGTCTCTATTTTCATAGTCCAGGAGATTATTCTTCCATATTAACAAATATTTAATCATATTATACTAGAGTTTTCTCTCCAAAACAAGTGAGAAATTATTGTAATTAAACAAGGGTTTTGCAACTGCCATTATATAAAAATGCTTGGGAGCGTCTCATTGGGTGTTATTGGATATTTGTGCTTGGCATTTCCCACGCTGCGGTGACAGCCCACGGTGGTACACGCTGCCCAGCTCAAGTGCTCCACTGGGAACACTGAGCAATTGTAGCAAAGTTTCATGTGATTAATGGCACAAACTGGTTTCACAAAGAGTGCTGAAGTCATAAGGTGGAAAATGGGAAACTGCCAGAGCAAATTCGTGCTTACATTCCGAGCAGTGCATTTATGTAGATATTCCCACTGCCTTTTGTTATAATAGTTTCCAAACTGATATAAGCAACAGGTCAAGGAACCCCTACTGAGCTCTGTGAACAGTGATGCAATATATAGTGAATTTCTTAATAAAACAATTTTCTAAGTTGCTACAGAGAAATTAGGACATAGATAAGGTATAAGAACAACAAGGCAATGTTATATTGGGTGATTTCCCCTTCTCTGTCATTACTAGTGGTAATCCCTGGTATAAAATGATTTTATGATGTAATGGTATTTAAAAGACCTCACAGTTGCCCTGAATGTGCTCTCCATTTTCGCCTCTTATTGTTCTGCAGCAATGAAAATGGGAATGAGGAAATGCACATTTATCTGAATGTAAATATCTATATTTACAGGGACTGATACTATATTCTGCACAGTATGGTGACTAAAAACCCAGGCCAGTTTCAAACTGCAAAAGAACACTTTATTAAATTCATATTTAGTATACATATAATAAACCGTGAGTTCTTACCCATAATTAATCATTATCACATCACAATTATCAAGCTAAGTTATCTGCAAGTGTAAGGGAGTTGATGCTGTGAACACTTAGTGCTGTGGTCCTCAATGGTCTTAATCACGAAGGTCAAAGAGATTAGGCTGGAGATCTCTTGGTCAAGCGGAGCTGGAATCCAAGAAGGCATCTTCTTTCTTCCTGTCATGGTCTAACACTGGCCCTACACCAGGCACCCACAAAAGTCACTCAGTCAGCCTCCCCTGCTACAGCTGGGCAGAGGAGAGGAAAAAATTTAATGAAGGATACATGAGTTGAGATAAAGACTGGGAGAAAACACTCCAAGGGCAAAACAGGCTCAGCCTAGAGGTACAAAGAGAGTTTATTAATGACAAAATCAGAGGAGGATAATGAGAAGTAAAATGAGCCCTTGAAAAACCACCTTTTTCCACCAACCCCTTCCTCCTTCCCACCTACAGCACAGGGGAAAAGACATGGGGGTTTGCTCAGTTCTTCACCTGAGTTTTTCGTCTGCGGCTCAGGGAGAGGAGTCCTTCCCCTGCTGCACCGTGGGGTCCCTGCCATGGGAGACAGTTCTCCATGAACTTCTCCTGCCAAAACTGCTGCAATGTGAATTCCCCTGACAGGCACACAGTCCTCCCAAAACTGCTGCGGAGTGGGTCACTCTTCCACGGGGTGCAGTCATCCATGGACAGGCTGCCCCAGCCTGGAACAGGGCCTCCTCTCCCACCGGCTCTCCCACTGGATCACAGCCTCCCCAAGGCACCCACCTGCTCTGGCGTGGGCACCTCCCCTACAGGTGGCGGGTGGATCTCTGCATCCCTGTGGATCCCCATGGGCTTTGGGTGGATCTCTGCATCCCCTGTGGATCCCCATGGGCTGCAGGGGCACAGCTGCTTCACCATGGTCTTCGCCATGGCCTGCACAGGAATCTCGGCTCCGGCACCTGGAGCACCGCCTGCCCCTTTTTCTCCACTGACTCTGGTGTTTCCATGTTGTTTCCCTCACACACTCTCACCTTCTCCTCTTCTCTGACTAGAAAAAACTGTGTCCACTTCCTTTTGATTTTCTTCTTAAATTTGTTATCACAGAGGCATTACCATCATCTTGAATTGGCCCATCCTTGGCTACTGACATATCCATCTTCAGAGCCACCAGGGATTGGCTGTTCCTTAGCGGGGCCCAGCATGCTGTCCCAGTGGGTCCCTCTCACCTTCAGCACTGGGCCCAGCTCCCCCAGCCCTGTGGACACAGCGGTGGCAGTAGAGGCAGCGCCTGCCCTGCCCTGCACCTCTCCTGCCCCAGGCAGTTCCACAGAGGCTGAGCCGGAAGCTGCTGCCCTGGAGGAGGACGAGTGGGACGAGGTGAGTGTCCTGGAGCTGCTCCCAGAAGAAGACAAAGATCAAAAAGAGCGAGTCTTTGCATCTGACAGGCTCCCAGTGCCTGTCCCTCATGAGGCCTGGGTTGAGGGCCGTGCAGCGGAGCCGTGCAGCCCAGGGCTGCTCTGTGCCTCGCCTGTGGCCCTGGAAGGCCAAGGCCCCGTGGGACGCGCTGCTTCTCCTGCCCTTGAGGAGCCAGTGCCAAAGGCAGGCAGAGAGAAGCTGGTGCCTTCCCCGCACAGCCCTCCCAGCCCCTCGCCTGACCAGCTGGGAGCCCAGGCCCTCCGCGGGCAGCCGGCTGCCCCCAGCCAATGTCCCTCCCGCTTCAGGCGGGCACTGCGGGGGCTGTTCCGCTGTCCCTGCCTGGGGCCACCGCCCGAGGAGTAGCCCGGACACGCCGACTACAGCTGCCATTGCTCCAGAGCTGCCCTCCCTGCGGGGCCCCGAACCAGCGGGATCGGGGAACCAGTGGCAACAGGAACAGGAGGACAGAGAAGATGGAGATGACAAAGATGAAGACCAAGAAGACGAGGAAGACGACAAAGACAAAGACGAAGATGAAGATGAAGAAAAGGAAGATGATGACAAAGATGACAAAGAAGAAGATGAAGAAGAATAATTTTTAAAAATAAATGCAGAAAACACTGATTTAAACTGACAGTCAGGATAGGTACCATGCCAATAGTCAGCCTTTATTTAACTCGGGAAACTTGAGCAGGAGTGCAAGAAGGGGGAATTGCCCTCCGATGCCAGTGGTCCCCCAAGGCATGGTACCGATGCAGGCTTACTCAGCCAACTTAGAGGCAGCACCCAGGGATCAGCTGGGATTGACGGGCAGAGCGCANTGACGTGCATACAGCAGCGACAATTGTCTTAGAATCCTGTCGTGTTTATAAGCTTCCTTTGGATGCGTTCGGACCACTCGGTCAGGGGTGCAGTGCATTGCTAGTGGGAAGGTCTAGTGTTACCCCTCAAGGAATCTTTGTGCACCCAGGGGTCATTGATGCTGATTTTACAGGCCAGATCTTCACCATGGTTTCCACGCTAACTCCCCCGGTTACTATTCCAAAAAACACTCACATTGCTCAACTTGTGCCTTTTA
>VZRO01006332.1:353549-366251 GCA_013397915.1 Daphoenositta chrysoptera | reverse complement strand
GGTTTCTGTCCAGGAGATGGAGCTGCTGCTCCAGAGCTCCGGCACCGCGGCCGGCGCGGGGAGCAGCGCTCGGAACAGCAGCGGGACTCGGGGCGGGACACGGGAAGGGGTACGGGATGAGGGATGGACATCGGGATACGGGATGGGATGCGGGATGGACACTGGGATGCGGGATGTGCATCGGGATATGGGATGTGCATCGGGATCCGGGATGGGATACGGGATGGACACCGGGACGGACACCGGGACACGGGATGGGCACCGGGACACGGGATGCGGGACGGGCACCGGGGTATAGGATGGACACCGGGATATGGAATGGACACTGGGATACAGGATGGACACTGGGATGTGGGATGTACACTGGGATAGAGCTCAGGATGTACACCAGGATAGAGCCTTACACCTGGATATCCACCGGGATGGACACTGGGATAGAGCTCGGGATGGACACCGGGATAGAGCTCGGGATGGACACCGGGATACAGCCCGGCAACAGGACGATCCTCCCTGGAACTCCGAGACTACAGCTCAGGGAAAGCCCGAGGGAAGGCTTTTCTTAATGTCTTTTCTGATCAGGCCTGCTCCAGGTACAGCAAGAATCGCCAAAGTATTAAAAAAATCCAGTGGCTTCAGATAAGAACACACTGTGGTGAAATTAATGCTCCTTCCTGCCACCTCCTACCCTACACCTGCATTCGCAGATTGCACAGATACTGTAACAGCCCAGACGTTTAAAATAAAATAAATATTTCTTTAAGAGATTCCAAAAAAAATCCAAAAGTTTAATCCAGAGGCCTAACATCTCTTGTTCAAAACTCACTACGCTCAAAAAAACCAGCAAAAAACAAAAATCCGGATTCTACCATACAAATCTCCCAGAATTTTTTTTTTTTTTTAATCAACCTGTTAAGAGCCATCACCTTCTCCCTCCACAGGTCACCCCTCTGACCTCAGACCAGCACTGCCACCAGACAGCCCCAGTGACAGCCCCACTGTCACAACACTCACACGTGCCACGGACTTGGCTCAGCCAGCCACGAGCAGCAGCACCAAACGAGACTCCACCCACGGAATTTTACTGCAAACACAGAAGGACACCAGGCAGAGCTTCCCGAACGCGCTTTGCAGGCTCAAACCAGACCCACGCCCCTACCTGTGAGGAATATTTTAACAAAGGCTCTGACACATCAACCTGTCAGATGTATTTTTTCCATCTTTCTTCTCAACAGGATAATTTACAGGTGGAATGACAAACCTAACCACCAATTTCCTCCTTCCAAACTAAACCTTCAGTTTTTACTGGACTTTGCCCACCAGAAGCAATTTCATTTGAGAATAGCTGACTCAATTAACTGCGTCTTCCCAGAACTTTTACTACACACAAATATCAAGCAGCCTCCATGCAAATCTACAGTGTACAGCCATTTTCCCACCTCAAAACTCACCTTTTGGGTAAAAACACTCATTTTGCTCTGCCAAAATCAAGTATTTATCTACCAACCTAGCTCCATGTGAGTATCAGCCTACAGAAAAATTCATATTGTACAGTTTATTGAGAAATTAAATTAGTGCTAACTTTGATTGCAGTAACTGTAAAAATCACCATAGCAGCAAATGCATTATATATCCAACTATGTAAAAAAAAAAAGATTTTTAAGTGATAATTTTCAACGGGGTAATTTTGAGCTGGTTTTTGTCCTCTCAAAAACATCAAAGTCACATGTTTTCAGTTAAATCTTAATTGTTGTGTTTTGCAGACCTGTTGATAAAGCCTGCAGGAATTCTAATTAGCTGTGCTGCTGCATTACAGCTTCTGCTGGATCTGCTGCTGCTCTCAGCATGGGCTCTCCTCTTGCAGCTTGCTCAGCCAAGGATGAATAGAACCACTGGAATCTTGGCTTTGATCCAACTTACAAAACCTGTAGAATGTATTTATTGTTTTAATTGTCTATTTATTCATTCTCTCTAATTTTCTGTCTCTAGCTTCCTCTATTCAGAGAGTAAAAGAAAAATCTCAGTTCCTAAAAAATCAGAGAGCTCCTTTGTAAATGTAATTTTGAATAATAAAATATAGTAAAAATGAATAATAGTAATAAAGTGACAGCAATAAAATAACGATAAAATAAAAGGGAATAAAAAGAAGGAGCCATTTAAAGTAATTACTTGAGATATTCAGACTTAGCATGAATAGGGAGAATTCTAATGAGATGTTAAAGAACTACTTTCATCTGCTTTTTGTAATGAACTATCTCCCAAGGAAAGAGGTTTTATTACACTGAAATTTGTAATTTTAATATCTCTATTTTTACACTAAAGCACTCAATAGTTTAAGTTTGCTGGAAGTAATTCATGAAATGAACTTTCTTATCCATTTTGTGATCTACAGCAGGAGTTAGTAATGGATGCTGGTCGAGCAGAGTCAAATTTCAACATCCTCATTTAACTTCTCCTCCCCTTTTTCTCCCCGAAGTTACATAATGGACTCCCACAACGCTTCTACAGCAGAGACATGACACCAACTATTTCTTTAAACAATAATAACACAAGGCAATCCGAATGAAAGGAAAATGCTGTTTAACCGCCCAGCTTTCCCTGGAATCACACCCACCACAGAGGCGCTGGTTTCACCACTTGCTGACACGAAGAACAGCAGCAGGACGGCTCCAAATTATTAATATGCTCAGATCACTAATTACCAAAAAAGCATTAGACAAATTACAGCCTTCAAGTACATTAAAAATTGTCTTTCCAGCGAAAAAAAAATAAAATAAAACACGGTCCCAGTGGTAAATTGTTGTGTCTCCTGCCAGGCCGGCGGCACTCGCGGCAGCAGCGATTCCCAGCCCAGCCGGGTGACAGAGCCAGGGCTCTCTGCAAACTCCCCAGGACTCCTTCTTCATAAAAGTGAAGAGTGATTCATCTGCGTGAGCTCCATTAACCTTAATGGGTGTCACACGGCCAGAGCCCCATGCCCCACTCTAAAATTTTATATTCCTGTGTAATTAGAAATCCTCTTCTCTGAACTGGCTTCCTTTCTGCCTGAATGGGAGAGGAAACAACACAAAAACATTGCGGAGCCGAGCCACCAAGGCACTGGTGACAGCTCTCACAGGACACCCAGGACGGGACTTCCCATGATCCCAACCACTCCTCTCTTGCTTTTGGAACTCTCAGTTTCCTCCTCCAAGGTATTTTCATTGCTGAAAGCAGATTCCGTGTTCCTTTTCTTTCACAGAAGACACAAAATAATGATATTAAGCTTTCTTCTCTAACAATTCAGTCAATCAGGTATTTATGTTCTATTTCCTTGGGGCTGCTGCATCTCTTTGACCATACCCTGTGCAACAAGCTGAAAACTCATAAAGACACCCTTTTCCTAGGCCAGGAAGGAAAACCCCAAAAAAACCCTAAACTGGGTTTACTCTTTCAGAGCAATTGCTGCAGTCGCCTTTTGTTCACCAGGCCAAAAAAATTCCTTTGTGTCTGTTTCTCCAGGTCATGTTCAATAATTCAGTTTCCTGCTATTTCTACCATGCCACAACCTAATGGGAGAGTGATCTGGTGCTCACCCTCACAGGAGTGTGCAAAATGAAGAATGACCAAAGAAAGTGATTTATCCACACCACACAGAGGAGTTTGTATAGGCCAAAAACACCTTTGCAGAAAAAGCTGCAAATAATCTGCCAGAAAGAGATGGAGGGTTCAGGATACCGAGTTCCTGTGCACCCCTGCCTCCCGAAATCAGTGCCAGTAGAGCCAGGGCACTTACTGAGGGGTGTTTTAGTTGGACATGGAGAAGAGAATAAGTGTAAATAATGATTAGGAAGGACAAAGTAAAAATTAAACAACTTCAAAGTGGTAAGGGTGAGTTATGAGTGTCTTTTCATGCCCACCCTGCTCCCAATATTTAAGCCATTGTTTTCATGCCTTTAATTAAGAGAAGAGAAAGAAAGTTAGGGCAAAAAGTAAAATCCACAAGCAGAATAAAAAGCAAACAGGTAAAAACGTGCCCATTCACAAACACAATATAGAAAAGACCTGCAGCAAACAGGTAAAGCCATGGCAACAAGATGAAAAAGCAGTTTAAAATGTCTGAAATGCTTGTTTAGAGAAAATACCCATTATGTCTTCGGGTTCACTCTCCCCATTTATAAAAGGTGTGTGCCTCTCCTGCTCTTGAGCTGCATGGCCATGATACAGGTTTGGAGATATTTCTGTTCCTTTTTAAGTTACTGAAAGCCTTTTCTTAGCTGTGACTTGAGGTTTCCAATTCTTTGTCCTTAGTTTTTCTGTCTCAGAATAAAAGATCACTGAGATATTTCGAGTACTTGATAGATTTTTTGGCTAAATTGAAGCTGATTTGTATTGACTGCAAATTGAACCAGAAGTTTCAAGCAGAAGCTGTTCTGGCTGCTCAGGAGCCTCTCCAAAGCCTCAGGAACCTCTCCAAAACTGCCCCGCTGGTGCTGAGCCGGGCTCTCACTGCCTGCAAGGGGCTGCTGTTTGCTTCTCCCACTTGCTCTGTTATAATCAGGAGCCACTCCCAGTTTCTGCTTTTTCTCTCGTTCAAACGGAGCCATTTATTCAGTTACCACAATAGCACAGGGTTAAAATGTTCCTAAAATGGTGGTAGCTAAAGTAGGCCTTGGGCACGGGAATGGGCATTGTCTTTGCTAAATCACGTGAACCTGTACCTGTGTACCCAGCTGTGGAGTAGATGGTGAAGTTAAATGCCATGATTATTTAGTAAATATAAGCAAAAATAATTATTTGATCAAGAATCACGAGAAAGGAATAACAATCATAAGAAATGTTGTGGGGAGGGGGCTTAAGCTCATGCTTGGGTGGAAACAATGCACACGATACCCGTGCTTGGGTGGAAACAATAGAACAATATCAAATTAATGATTAACATATGATTATACCACAGTTATGTAAGGAAAGAGTACAAAATGTATCCATCTCGAATCCATGTGGGAGTCAGATTTGGGTCTGTCTGTACCCCTGATTCCCAGAGCTCTCCAATAAAAGCCCCTGCATAGAATCCCCCGGTGGTTCTGTGTTTCTACACCAACACCACCTTTCCAAACCAAGCAAAGCCCACCTTTCTCTGACTGCTGCCATTTCCATGTGAAGCTGCCCTGCAGTTACCAAAGCATTTTCTTCACCTTCTTCTGGCCAAACCTCATTTTAGTGCTATACTTTGAACAAAGAAACAAAAAAATCTCAGTTTTTCTAGTTCTTCTCTCAACGTTTATGTCTGAAGTGCATTGTAATTTTGACATGGGTGTGGAAAATGCCAAGTTATTAACATTTTTTCCTTTGTAATGCTGCCATTTTCTTTTAAAAAAAACATAATTGAAACCACAGCCTTCTGTGAGGGCTCTCTGAGCTCATGGAGTACATCCATGGACTTACAACTGGCTTACCATGCAAATATACTCTAGAAACATTTAAAGGACAGAATTCCACTAAAACAGCCAGTAACAAGATTCCCACCATCTTTATAAACTCAAAGTCACTCTACTTTGGCAATGAAACAATTTTAACGGATAGACTTAGCTCCAGAGATACACAGATTTTAAAAAGCCTTATCAATTTAATCGCATATTAAAAATATTTTACCACTATAAGCCACAGCTGTGACAATAATCTGTGCTAAGGAACTCATCAGTCTGCAACAAAAGTAGCAGAAAATTTGGGAAACCAACACATAAACATATTTTTAGTTCAAAGCAAGTCCATGTAAGGAGTCAGGAATGTGTTTTAATGTCACCAACCAAGCTCAGCCGGAGTGTCCCCGGCAGTGCTCATTTACAGGCAGATCTCGGCTCTGGAACGAGGGAGGGCTCAGCATCCCCTTCCCAGTCAGGGTCAGTCCACACCTCAAACTGATCCCAAAACTCCTGCTAACCTTAACAGCCTCAGGATTTACTTGGGGAGACTCTGTGCAAGGAGCTCTTGCAGAGCAAAAGACGATTTTTCTATTAAATAAAAGTTGCCCCTTACCATATTTGTCCTGGAGTTGCACAGTAAATTAGAAGTTCTACAACTCTGTATCACCAGCTGTAAAAATATTACCTACGTTATCATCCTCGCCATTCATCAGGGTTAAATAACCCGGGTTTGACAAGCAAGGAAAATAGCAGTCATTTTTCATTACCATTAGGTGAAATACGAGCAAATAGACTGTCTAGGCAGGTAAATTTCATGATTATTCCACAACACTGTTTGCAATGAAGTCAAGTTAAAAAATACTCCAATGTTGGCACTGCAGGAGCAGGCAGAATGTACAAATCTCAAGGAAATCTCCTTTACTGTGCACTGCTGCTGCCTGTAAAACTCATAAGTAGTTTGTTTTAAATCTGTTGCTTGAAGATGATGTGGTTTGATGATAATAAATAAATACCTCGAGGTTGTGTGTTGTGTGCTGCCCCTCTCAGGGCAGTAACATCACTTGTTATTCTCTGTAGGTTTACAGTTTGATGCCTCCCTTAAATTATTTTTTAAAAAGCAGAAGTGGTTCTATCTGCAGCAGGTTTTGCCATTTTATATTTTGATTTGATTGGTGTCATTAAGCACTTTTCCTTCTTCCCTGCCTTCTCCCCTACCCCAGCACCACACACCTCTGTGAGCTCCTCAGTATTGAACTCCTCTGGGAACGAAAACGTGCTGGTTTTAAAGTTGCCATTTCTTTGTTAAAATCAAACTGTAATGCACTGTATGAAAATCTTCCCTCGATTTACTTTGACTCCTACCAGAATCTGAGGTGTTTACAGGATGTGAGTTGATTCAGTAGTGCAAGAATTTTGACCAAACACGAGGCTGATTTGCAGTGACAATCCAAAAAACGTAACAGTGACAGAACAATTCCTCTGCCTACTCCCAGTGCCCCTGAATCCTGAAATAAACCGACCATGCACCCTCCCCATTCTGTTCCACTCTGCAAAGTTAATTGCACAACTTCTCTGCTGAGACTCCAAATTCTGGAAAGGTCTTTAAGGTTCAAAATTTAAGATCTTCATATGAAAATCCTTGCATTCTGTTTCTGCTCTCTTTGCCACAGCTGTGATGCACAGTCCTGACCTACCAGCTCACAAACCTTTCCCATCCCAGGGAAAAAGGTGTCTATAGAACGCAGATATTGATGAATTCAACTGCAGCAAAGGCTGGCATAGCCTGCAGACACAATTATTCTCAGATCAGGATTTTTCATAACGATATCCCGCGTGCTCCATTTTTCATCAAAGAAAAAAGTATATTTCCTGAGAAAATTTGGTGGCAAATATCAGCAAATGTATCAGCCTAGATAAAGGCAGAAAATTCACACTATTTGGGCATCAAAATATGCAGAAACAGTATTTTAGGAAAATAATCAACTCACAGATTTCCATTCAAATGGAAACTCTTCCTTCTACTGATCATTGTGGGGATCTCTATATAAATGTCTGTGCCAGAATATGAACTCCCTCCTCATTATAAACCTGGTCCTTCCTGTAGGCCTGCCTTCCACTGAGCCAGCCTGCAATCCTTAGGAATTTATTTCCTTCAGAAGAACTGCACAGGGCATGAAGTGAGAGTTTCAGGGGGGGAAAAAGTCACTTGGTAAAACCCCCATCCAGATAAATTCACTCACACACGGAAAGAAGAAAGCTGGTCAGTGAGTGACCTGCAGCAAGGAGGAAAACGATGTGAAAGGGAAAATCTGAAATTTGATTTCTGTGCTATTTTGAACAACTGAAGAAAGTTCTTGCATTATCCAGCTCTCTCTCCCTGACTGGCACAATGCCCAACTCTCTCATACTCAGATTCCAATCGTAAGTGTTTTGAAGAGAGACTGAAACTGGAAATGGAAGGATGTTCCTTTCTCTCTATTTCGTGAAAACCCAAAGTATTATAGGAGAATCCAAGAGCCTGAGCTGAGTTTAATTGAAATTACTGAACTGCCATTATCTTACATTCCTTCTGATTTGTCAATTACTAATGAACGCCTCGAACGGTGTAAATGTAAGGAATGTTAGTTAAAGAGATGATCCCAGGTAATTTAACTGCTGTCACACCTTTCCAGGATGAGGTGATGCACTTCAAGCCAGTTGTTATTCTTAGCAACAAATTAGAGAGTGTGTAAGAAAGAGTCATAAGCAGAGTTAAAAGTTAAAAAGATCCTCCTTTGCTAGAGAAGGGGAGAATACCTCGGTGAAAGAAAGTGCTGACAGAAATGTCACAGAAATGCACTAATGACAGCAGCACTACCGGCTCCCGAGGCTGCAGGCAGCAAAAAAATGACAGCAATGAACATCAGGTTCTAACGCTCCACAAAAACCCCAACCCGATGTAAATCGACTATATTTTAGCAGAGATGCTCACAAAAATTGCACTTCAATCCAGCGCCTAAAACTTCTCCTTTTCCAGTCATGATTTCTAAGGCATTTATCTTAAAATCTCCCCTTGCAGAAAGTGAAAATCAACTTGCAAACCACACTCGGGAGCAAAATACTCTGCCACCCTTTAATTTGCATTTTATCAATGTTGAAACAAAGGATACTAGAAGGGAGTAATCAGCAGGAAGGGTGATCTCAGAAAAAATGCAGTCTCTCCTGTTTCACAATTCTGTATAAAGCATCCGATGAGGTGTAAATGAACCACTCAAACTTGCAGTGGAGACTTTTCTCTCCTTAAGTCACAAGTCTGAACCCAAACTATTTCTGAATCATTGTTTTGCTTTGCTTTTTCGCCTTGATTTGGATGTTTTTTGGGAGGGGGAGAGGGACTTGTTAATTGTTTGGGTGGTGGTTGTCTGATCTTTTAATAAAGAGATCTTCATTGGCTTATATTTACATTTAATATTGATTACATTTAATGTTATTTGTTGTCTCAGAAAAGGTAAAATACTAAAAGCATGGATATTAAATCGTCCTCCAGGAGAGGTTCTGCCCCAGCTGGGACAGCCCCGGACTCCCCTCCTGCTCTTTGGCAGTTCTGGCAGCAAAGAACCTCTGCCTTCAGAGCTGCCATCACAGCAGCCTCAGGAAGTCAATTCGGTTCTTAATTACATCAGTGAGTGATCAGCTTACAATTAGTGAATTAAACTTTCATTAATTATGTCCTGGATTACCAGCTTTTAGTCATGAAAATTAACGGTGTAATTATTCAGCAGAAAGAAATGATCAAGCCAAATCCAGTAAGTGACCAATTTCACTTCAAAGAACCCGCTTGTAAAAGAGAACATGATAAACCAGCAGCATATTTAACAATATCCCATTTCTACTCCTGCTGCTCCAATTATATTTTGTCTTTAGCATCTGGTAACACTGCCAATTTTAGCATTTCAAAACTAACATTATACCCTGACCAGGTACCTCTGTTGATTTCTAATGGAACAAATTGATTCCAGCATATTCAGAGTTGCTAATTAAAATGACTGATGGTCAATACCTAAGTCATTTATAGTTCTTGTCAACATATTTGTCTTGTTCCTGAATGTATTAGGCACATTATGAGATATTAAAATGCATCAATGACAAACTTTGAGGAGATAATTGATTAGGCCTGTGTATTATTTACTGGTTTAGGAAAGAAAGCAAAGGTCCTGCACGTCGTTCAAGAGAACAGGGTCATCCAAGCAACTCCGTGGAATTAACATCATAAATTAACATGAAAATCGGAAAAATACATGGGACAAAAGTAAGTATTTAAGCCACGTGTCCAGAACAGCAAAGCTGGTGGCACAGTTGTGCCAAGAAAATTCAGGGATTTATGCAAAATACCAGCAATATGTGCAGCAAGAATCATTAAATTCCCAGCAGTACTACCCTGTGTCTAATCTGATAATTCACAATAATAACCCATGCCCTGGGACCTGGGCAGTCAAAGAGCACTGACCACCAGGAACTGATGAGTAAAATAAGAGTGTGCAGATTCACATCTTACATCCTCCACCCCAGTGTGAGAAATCCACGGCACCTGGTCTTGACTGCCCCCTCAGGCACTGGGTTCAGAGCTTTCCTAAGCATTAAATTACAGAAGATCTGCAAGAACCTGCACTCGCAACAGGGAGCTAAACACCAAACAGAATCTTTTGATTCTTTTCAAAGAGATTTTGGCCCAAGTGTCCCAAAACAGGCTGGATTGAGAACTCTGGATGCAGGAGAATGATTGGCAGTGATGTGACCATGGACAGGACGAGCCCAGGGCAGGAATTCAGCAAGGTGGGGACAAAAACCTGTTATACACACGCTGACTGCTCAGACCTAGGGAACTTCACCTTCCACATCCTCATGAAGCCTGAAGCACCATTCCTGGCCTCTTGTAGGTTCAGTAATGATCAGGATAATGAATAATCATTATTAAAATAATGATTTTAATCTTTAAGAGCTCATATTTTATTATAGGGACTAATATTATTTCCTGAGAACAGTATGAAGGATTCCAAAAAACTCAACGTACAACCAAATGTCAGTGAAGCTAAGCCACTCTTAAGTATTCAAGAAGAAAATTTGAAGCTGCTTTGGAGGAATTTTTCCTGATTGTTGTGTTTTCACTTCTGATTTGGAACATTCCATTGGCGTAAAATGATTGGTTTGCTCAGGAGTTTGTTCTGCCGTTCACCAAAATCCTCCAAAAATACAAAGTCCATCACCTCTGCAGGCAAATCGTGCCAGTGGTGAACCACCCTCAGAATTCATCATTGCCAGTGCAGAAGGTGAATTCTCAGCCTGCATGTGCACCTTTGATTGCTCCTGTGGAATAACCATCACATCACCCCTCATCAAACACCACTGAGGAACACAAAGGAGCTCCAAGGTAGAAAATCAAACCCAAAACAACAGACAGGACAGTTCTGAAGAGTCTTTTTCACAATCTTATGCCAAAATACTGGTTACAATTGGATGTAGGTGGGTTGGGTGAAAACACCGTGAAATAATTTAATTTTTAAAAAGTCACTTG
This sequence comes from Daphoenositta chrysoptera, assembly GCA_013397915.1. Lineage (NCBI taxonomy): Eukaryota > Metazoa > Chordata > Aves > Passeriformes > Daphoenositta > Daphoenositta chrysoptera. The sequence continues at coordinate 355,301 of VZRO01006332.1, read as the reverse complement.
TATTTTACAAAACTTTTTAGCACTGACACTTCTATACTTTCCCATCATAACATAGAAAACTAAGCCATGCCAACTACACTCTTCTGATTAATGTGAATAAAAGGAAAGAGCACTGCTCTGGATCTCAAAATCTTTCTGAGCAAAGCAGACTTTAATAATTCACAGTTTGAGAAATTGCAATTTCATTTTCACAAACAAAAATTACTTGATAGAGCCTAGATTGAATTAATTTCATCCTTCTGGGAAAATCAGCAAACAATCTTTTCTGCAGCAGACTGAAATAGGAACAACATTGTGCAGACAGTGCAACAACATGCAAATTACCATGGCCGGGTCCCTGGTGCAAGATATTTCCAATTTTCAAAGTTGAAAGACCTTCAATAATGGTAATTAAAGATGCTCTGATGCTCAAAGCCCTGAACACACCAGGGATGGGAAGGGAGATTAAACCATTTCCAGTGTCTGAGCACGGAGCTGATGCTGCAGGGTCCGAGGGGGGCCCTGGCAGAGCCCACGGGGCCCCTCCAGGCACCCCCTGGAACCTCTGGCTGCAAACCAGGACCTGCTCCCACTGCTCATCGCTCCCAACACGCCAAAATCACATCAGGGACGTTCCCAACACTCTGCCAGCACAGAGAGCTGGGTGCCAGCGCCCAGGATGTCTCCTAGGAGTGTCTGCATTGAGGATGTATTCAGCCCTTATTTGCATTTTTACCTATTTCACCCTCAGCTTGCTCTGCGTTATTGAAAATGTGCATTCTAGGTCCTTTTTTGTGTCTAAATTGGATAAATGGACTGATAGATATTAAATGATATCTTCAATGGCACAACGAAACTTGATTTAAATCAGTAAAAAAAAGTCAGTAGGGCAGATCACCAATCACCATTAGTTCAAGTCTTCCCTTTTAATAGAATAAGCAGCCTCTAAATTGAGAAAAATTGCAGTGGAAATAAAATGTGGTAATTGAGTTCATGTTGTAATCTCCTTCAATGGACTAATATTTCAATGCATTCAAAGGCAGAACACACTAAGGCATGTTTAACTTCTCTTCCATATTCATTTTCTTTCACAGCAGGCAATTGAAAAGCCACACAAAAAGAGCAAACTCCCCACGTTCCATTTGCTGGATGGTCACTTAGCAGAAAGAAGAGAAGAATTAAATCTATTCACTTGCAATCTGTATTTATAATGTGTTCATGTCCAAAGCTCAGCCCTAGTTTTGTATTTATCTTCTTTCCATAAGACACTACAACTTGATTTTTATCATCGCTTTCTACATAAATCTACAGAAGTGCCCAATACTCAGAATGGACATGCAGCGTTACATAGATCAAATATAAAATACCTTCAGAGAAACTTAACACTGCAGGATGTCACAAAATAGTCACAATTCTTGTGCAGATAAAGACCCCATTCCTAGAGGGTGTTCTCCTGGAGACACACGCTGTAAATTCACATTGTGAATCTAAACTGTAAATTCACAGGTGTAACGGTGGATGTGCATCGGGGCCCCGTCCCACCCCTGCAGCCTTCCAGAGCAAAGGCTCCTCATTCGGGGAAAACCTGACGAGAAAGTGAGAGGTATTTACCAGTGAGAAATTAATATTTACGGAATACAGGGTGCACAACGTGAGCGCTGCGGAAGTGCCTGCGGTGTTGGATCTGGAGCCCGGGACACGGCGGCAGCGAGAGCCCTGATCCGGTGGGGAGCAGCACTGGCGGGGATGGAGGGGTGGGATGGGATGGAGGGG
>VZRO01006332.1:315328-343686 GCA_013397915.1 Daphoenositta chrysoptera | reverse complement strand
TTTTTTTTTTTACATTTCCTAATGTCCCCTGGCCCTTTTCCATGTAAGCAACCAGACACACAATAGATCTAGTTTAAAAAATGAACTAGAATTTATTTCTAATTGACCTCCTGTCTCCTGGCCTGGGGCTGCTCTCGAGGTCCCCCGTGCCGCGGGCAGCTCTGAAATTTCTGCTAAATCAGGATTAGAGCCAGCCCTGCTCCCCTCCTGCGCGCTGACAGCGGAGTGGGGCAGCCTCAGGAACACCCCAGCCACAGAATCCGGCGAGAAGCATAAATCACCTATTCATATGAACTCTGCTGGATTAATTCTCCAAGCTACCTGAGAGAAAACACGAAACAAACCCCACCTCGGTCACGACAAAGGTTTGTAATTGAATCCCGCCGAGCTGACGCACTAGAGGGCACGATTTAGCCAAAAATGTGCTTTAGGAGACAGCGAGAGGGGTGGGGGGATGGAGGAACACAAAAAGCTCTTCTCTTATAATGCAACCAAAATGGCTAGCAAAATGTGAAATTCATTTTATCAGAATTATCCTTTTCATCACGCCTAAAACAAGATTACAACCAGGCTTTTTAGAGATTCGTGCCTCTCTCTTCAGTACCCTCAACTGGAGGATGCTGGATGAGGAAAGACACTTGCTAAAGTAAGGTTTCATGAAGGTGTGGCAGAGAAAAACCTCCCCAGGAGCCCTGGTGCACACAAGGGTTCAGGGGAAAGAACAGACTCGTCTGCAGGAATTTCTTGGGAAAGGCAGGATAGGTTTTTTGGGTTTTGCATCGCATTTGCAATCGGCAGCGCTCAGCTTCCGCCGTGACCCTTTACAGCCAGCAGCCCACCAGGTACCGCGCGCTCTGCACACAAAAGGAACCCCAAAGTGGCTAAAATTAGAAATATGTTTTAACACAGCCTTTCTCGCCTTCCTCCTGCACGAGCCCCTGCACAGGGCTGGAAATGGAACCACAACTCGGGGAACACAGCGGCTTCCCTGGAGCCAAGCGCTGCAGCAGGAAAACCCCGAGAATTCCTGCAGCTCCCTGACCTGATTTAGCCCCTCTCCGGTCGATTTGCAGCACAGACTCCAACACCCAGCCCAGCGTTTGGTGGCTCATCCCTTCAGAGGATAACAACTGCTACCGGGTTCTGCAGCACCGCCAGCAGCGCCTCCTCTGCTGCGAATTCTGTGATGGGCAGAAGGACAGGGGAGCCTGGGCTGCCCCACAGGACAGAGCTTATCTCGGTCGCTGCAGCTGAATCTCCAGTGCAAACTGATACCGGTATTTCTAAAGCATTTCTGGTTTTCACTAGGCAGATATTAACAGCAGCGAGGGAAAATAATGCGGTTGGTGGCAACGAAATTCAGAAACGCTCAGTGCTAAGGATGTCACCAGACTGGCAGATCGTATTTTCTCTACAAAGCAGTTTAACCTCTGACTCCACAGCTTTAAGGCAATTGTGTTACCTAATCAGCCACTGCATCTCAGGGTCATCTTCCCGCAGCTGCTGAAATCATTAGTCAGGGAATTGGTGAGGAAGCCATGGAAACTCACGCTAACAGCAGGGAATAAAAGTCTTTAATGGTGATGACTCGCATTGAAAATGACAATTTATGGCTTTTTACAGCATGTACCATAATTTATGGCATGTTGCACACTGATGTATGTGTCTAATGAGTGTTGTAGGAAGCCATAAATCATCAGTGTTTCCAACTTCCCATTAAAACCTCATTTATTACTCTGTTCCAGAAGTAAATTCTGACAACAACCACACCCTCGTCTTGCTTTATTAAAAGATAGATAAAAGATAGAAAAGGCAAGTCTAACTGTGGCCTCAAGCAGGATTAAAACCAAAATCATACTGCAACAAATACAACGGAATAAAACACCAGATGAGTCTTTGCTGAGAAATGCATTGGCTTCCCTGATCTTATTTATTTTATTGACAACGGGGGGAATACACAAAGAAACATTTTACCACATTTATCCTCTGAAATGTAACATCTCATTTAAAGAGGTAATATAAAAGGGGAAAAAAGGACAGGAAGCCTGTCTCCAGAGCAGCACAATTCTCCCCATCGGTGACTATCTCCAAACTTAATCTACTGTTATGGGGTAGTAGAGTTGTAGGATTCATAAAGGTACAACTCAGAGCTGGAGAACCAGCAGCCAGTCTTAAATAAGAACGTGTTACCCTAAAGAAGGTCTTAACACTGAGAAGAGAAATAAAAAAGTAAAGACGATTCTAATGAAATGAAACACTGAGCATTGAAAATAAAAATTGAAAAAAAAACAAATGGAAGAGAAAAAGATTAGGAGAAGCATGGTATGTCTGAATATTGTTTTGGGGTTTGTCTGGGCTTTTTGGTTTGGGTGTTAGCTTCTAAGGCTCTGGTAAGTATTTCTGTAGCTCAGACCAAACCAAGGGAAATTTCCTGTTTCACAGGAGATGCTGCAAGTGACACCCGGTATTTTATTGAGGAAAGTTTTTCAATAGAAACTCTCAAGGACAGGACAACTTCTGGTCAAACTGAAGCAAGAGACACTCTCAGAACTGTTAACAACCTGTAGATCAGTCTAACTGCATAACAAACCAGAGATAGTTATAACTTATTTTTAAACACAGTTCTGATGGCTCATACATACAAAAATGCATTTATCCATAAACTCAAGTGCAATGAAAACTGTTGAGATTATGCCAACCATAAAACAAATACATCTGGTTTATGGTTTAGCCTTAAATATGTAATTAAGCACTGCAAGAGGTCCATAAAAGCAGAAGTGTCTTTCAAAATTACCCATTTTATTTGTGGCAGTCTCGAGAAGCAGCGCTCACAGGGCTCCCTGCAGAAGTCACCCACCGGCCCATGGGCACAGGGGATCAAGGTTTGCAACACCAAAAGGCAAACTCTGGGTAGAATTGGATTTTTTGTTAAGATCATCCCAAGAGGGGAAACTAAACCAGACAACCTCTTTCAGCTTCCTGTTGCAGTAACTGCATCACACCAACTTCCAGGTAGGCAAATATAACAAAAGTCATGAAGCAATTTGGGTTGGAAAGCCCATACTGAGTTCATCTAGTCCCATCCCGACCTCAAAGTAGAGACAATTTCAAAAAGGGTCACTCGTATGCTCTTTATACTTCCCAGACCTTCATTTAAAATAGAGACAGGATAACAAAAACCATTATCCATAAAATAAACTCTGTGCTGGAACACTATATATGACAAAAGACTTCATTATTTCTCAGTCTCTCTCAATGCTGTAACAGGAATATGTAATTCTTGGAGACAGAATGAAGAGCTCACTGCTGGAGCCAGATGGATTTTAATCTGCCCAAACCAGAGTCCCCAGATTTGCATTGTGCTAAGAACCCTTCAGGGCATCCCCTGGCTGAAAGAAAAAGCAATTCAGCTGTTTCCAGATGTTTCTTTTGTCGGGAAGTTTTGAGCGCACCTCTGGAGGCAAATTAAACATGTTTGTGTTGGAACATTAAAAAAAAGGAAAAGTAAATAAACGAAAGAGCAACGCCTTGGGTGGTGTCCTGTGGCCACAGGTTCTACAAGGAGTCTGCAAGGAGGCATCACGAGCAGGTTCCTTCAACCCTCACACCAAAACCTCTGCTGTGAGCACCACATGAACGCATTCCCAGCCGCTGTCCTGCCCCAAGGCAGCCCCTGAGCCCTGGAATTCAGGATATTCCCAAGGCAAAGCCATGGCCGGTCCACACTCACCTCCTCAGGACGCTCCCCTCCCTCAAAGCTGCTCCACCTCTGGCATCCCTGCTTCCCTCCAGGCGAATCCCCTCGGCACCCCAGCCCTGCTGCCCCAGGCCAGCTCTTCCCTTGATCACAAATTCCCACTGCTGAGCAGCTGCAAATCGAATTTCCCCTCCAATTTTCTCCAGGACCTATGAAAACCCAGCACACAGAAAACTGACAGCAGCCACAGCCCGGGTTTTACCCAGGTGAAAATACTTGTCTTGAAGTTCAGCTGGCAGTGATGTCTCTTAAAAATGCGGCAATTATCTCACATTTTCATAAGCTAACAAGATCTGGAAACATTAATTGCCAGTTTGCAGGGGAAAAGGTCAGAAACGGTTCGAGCTGCGAGCAAAGCCCAGTGTTCCATCTACTCTCAGCAGAGAAAGGCTCAGAAATCTTGCACATCTCCAGAGCACACGATTCGAGCCCTCGAGCACTTCAGCCTGCTCTGCAATGATAAAGGCTTGGGCTTCTGCTGACACCTTAAAAACAATTATCTCTCACAAAAATCCCATTCCGCGCAGAGCCGCAGACGCCACGGATCCCACGTTCTGAAAACCTCTCTGCTCACACGATTGCAGCGACTGCAACGCCTCGCGCAGAGCCAGAAGCCACATCTGCAAAGGATCTGCAATCCTTCCCACCGTGTTCAGCGCTTTAATGACTTTGTGTGGGGGTTTCCTATCAAAGGTTCCGTCTCTGTCACTCCACAGTACAAAAGAGCGGTGGCTGCTCTCAGTAAGAGCTCTTTAACCACCATCAGGACTCGTGGATGGGAGGAGAAGGCAAAAGCAGGAACAGCCAATCCTCCAGCAAAGAAATTTAAAATGAATATATTTTTATTGTATAAGGCAATCCCTGTCTGAAGCAACACTTGAAAATTATGGAGGAACTTGAGGAAATTACCAATAAACCATCTAAGATCAGGTGTCTAGGTCTGAAAGAGAGCAAGAACTCCCAAGAAGTTCAGAGTCCGATTAATTAGACCAAAGAAGTCTAAAAATAAAATCGTGGGAGATGCAAACAAATCTAAAAGTGTCACTTATCCGCTCTTTATTCTTCCTCTACTAAAAGAGGTGAGTTTTCCACGCTTAGTTTCTTCCTACACTAGATTTTGGCCATTAAAATTAGAGACTGCCTTGAATAAACGAGCACTTTTAAAACAGCTAAAGGAATTAACCACATTAGGGATTGGTGCAATTTACTGCAAGGCAGAATTTGTGTCCAAAGCCCTTTTTTCTAATAAGGTTGGGAGATTTATACCACGTAAGACTAAACTAATGACCACAACTCAGATAATGCTTTAACTCATCCAGCTTTAACTCACTCAGTAACTCCATGTGCAAGTCCTTAAAATGGTCAAATGCAAAACATTTAGGAAAATTTGCATTTGTACTGCTCAGTTTCTCCAAATATTTATGGTGTTGTATCTGAATGAAAAAAGCTGGAGGAATATTTATGACTTGTACTTAGAGCAGCATTTTAGATTCTAGGAATGAGTCAGCACTCAGTGGGAAGATTTTAGGGTACCAGACCAATCTCAAGATCTCGGAGTATTTTCAGATTTATAATCAAAGTACTGAGAGAATTAATCCTTTTGGTGATGCATGAGCTGTGCCAGGATGAATGAATGGAAATCCAAGAAGCAACAAGTGTGCACTGCCTGCAACACCCAAATCTATCTGCAGCAAAAAGAAAGTGGTGATGACAACAAGCAGAATTTTAAAAATTATATTTTCTCAAAGGGAATAAAAAAAATAAAACAAAAAAAAAATAACTCACTTTCGATTTATTTAAAACTTCACTCCCTTGGAAATTACTAGTTCTGAAGGAAGAAAAAGTCATTGCTGAAACTTTGGTTTATGCAAAAGTCATTAAAATTAATGAGAATATTTGATATTTATTTCCAAGAAAAAAAAAAAGTATATTTTTTTCTGCATGAGAAAAATCTCCAGTCTCCCAGGAACAGGGTTAAGAAATAAACCATCAGGTATTGGAAGTCTCTGAATCAAATTCCAGCTTCAAATCCTCACTGAATTTTCTCCAGCTCTTTTTATGAGTTACCTATTTACATTGTATAATAAAAGTTGTTTTTCAGCACAGTAAACTTTATTTACCCTGTTCTTTCTGTCTAAGAAAATATATTTTAGCCCCACGCTGCAGCACACGGTTTCCAATATAAAGGATGTGGGTCTGGTAAAGCAAGAAATTGATTTTTACCTTTCTGTGACCAGTGGACATTTCAAGTGGCAGAGCCCCTGGTCCTGCCATCCTGCAATAGTCACAGTTCCACCCTGCAATATTTAAAATTCCATCCTGCAATAGTCACAATTCCATCCTGCAATATTCACAGTTCCATCCTGCAATTTTCAAAATTCCATCCTGCAATAGTCACAATTCCCCCCTGCAATAGTCACAATTCCATCCTGCAATATTCACAGTTCCATCCTGCAATATTCACAATTCCACCCTGCAATATTTAAAATTCCATCCTGCAATAGTCACAATTCCATCCTGCAATATTCAAAATTCCATCCTGCAATATTCACAATTCCATCCTGCAATATTCACAATTCTATCCTGCAATATTCACAATTCCATCCTGCAATAGTCTCAATTCCACCCTGCAATATTCACAATTCCATCCTGCAATAGTCACAATTCCATCCTGCAACAGTCACAATTCAACCCTTCAATAGTCACAGTTCCATCCTGCAATATTCACAATTCCACCCTTCAATAGTCACAATTCCACCCTGCAATATTCACAATTCCACCCTGCAATAGTCTCAATTCCACACTGCAATAGTCTCAATTCCACCCTGCAATATTCCCAATTCTGTCTAAAGGAGCTGTTTAGGTTCTGCTGTGCACGCTACTGGCAGTGGGACCCAGAGGCCATGCACGTTCATTCACATGTGCAGCTTTTGAACTAAAATTATTGCCTTTTTAGACTAGACCTAGGTTTGAATGAAAATTGTAATGTCTTGGTCTAACTGGTGTTTAATTAAACTGTGGCTGGTTCTTCACGTCCTCTCGCAGTGTTGGTGGGGGAGGCACAGACAGCGGTGCTGTTTCATCACATTTTTTCACTCAGCATTTGATCCAAGGGTCCTTCGTTAAACAGAACAAAAACACCCCCACCACCACTGCACACACCCCTTTATTCTGCCAAAAGACCCCGAGAAATTCAGCCAACAGTGCGGGGAGCTTTTGGCTTTTCTGGTCCTTACTTAGAAAGAGTCAAACCAGCAGAGGCAGAGCTGTCAGTAGCCAGCATTTCCAGGTTCCAGGCAATTCCTGAGGAGAACCATGCACATCAACACACCCCAAAAACACCCCAACACACTCCAAAAACACCCCAACACACCCCAAAACCACCCCAACACACCCCAAACACCCCGGAAAAGCCTCCCTGGGGGAGGTCACTGCTCAGTCCGGGGAGCTCGTACAGGTTTAGTGCCATTTATACAAACCAGCCTCAATAAAAAGCACTGCTGCTGCTCCAACCCCGTTCCTCTAGGGCGAGGTTTGCAGCCACTGCAGCTCTTCTGCACCTATTTTAGGTGGAAAGCTTAACAAAATTGTGCACAGGAGCTTGAGCATTGCAACCTGCCCTCACATCATGGCATTTATTGGTGCTCATTGATCCCTGCAGGCGAGCAAGTGCAGGGCACTGAAATCAGGAATGGGTTTTGGGGTGAGAGGAACGTGCAGCAGGAGCACGCCCTGTGTCACCACAGGGGATCCAAGTTCTCTCTACAGAGAGCACGACAAGAGCTGGCATCATTAATTGATAACAGCAATTACACACCCTCCTTATCAACTGATGCTGTAGCTCTGATAAAAGGGAATGGACTCCGGTGCTGAAGTGGGGATTTTCAGGTGACATCCCTTGGGTTCTGCACCTGATCCTGACCTTAACACAGCTTCCAGAGCCTCCAGGTCCCCTCCCTGTTCACCTACAAAGCGACAATTTCACTTGATCAGCCTGCTAAATGTAGAACAAGAGAAAAAGAGAGCAGCTGGTCTTCAGGGAAAGTCTCTGAGCGCCTCAACAACTCCGTGGTCTGTACTTCACAGTAGGACAGTGTGCAGGAAAAGAAATGAAATTTAAATATCTAAATATAGTAGACTGGTGGTCTGGTGTGTTGGTTGAAGTTTTTGCAGGTTTTTTTGTCCTAGGAAGTTCTCAAAGCCAGAATTATGCATCTTGCTCTACACGGTTATTTTCAAGCACCTTTCATGATCTTGACTAATGATTATCAAATGTAAAAACTGCAAGGCAGAGGAAATTCTGCTCTGAAACTTTGGCATTTCTTTCCCAGCTAGCCAGCAGAGATCAAATATAACATCTAATGCAAAGGTACTTTACTAAGTTCTTGAAAGTTGCCTCCCCTGTGTTAAACTCCTACAGCCCAGAGGTACCACCCAAAATCTGGGCCATGATTAGATCTGGAAGAAACTGTTCCACATAAATCTGACTGCACAGTGAAACGCACCCTTGAATTAAAACTGCTGTGAAATTCTTGTTACCTTATCAGGTAAATGAACCGAGATAAAGAGCATTATAATATGATTTGGCTGCTACCCAACAAGAGGCCAGACATTATCTTGGTTCTCAACAGACTTCACGTAAAGTACCTTTGGTGCTCTGAAGAGCTCTGATAGCTTTCACCTTTCAGCCTCTGGGTCAAAATATGTTGGCCCTGCCAAAAAATGTGTGTCTGTCTTGCTGAGCACAGCAGCTACGTGGATTTGGGCTTTGTTAAAAACAAAACAGGGCAGCCAATTGCTCTGAAATGACTAATTTTGTTACAAAAATAGAGGATTGTTTTTTGTCACGTTCAGAGCTTATCCTGCTTGCATTATCCCACCTCTGCAGCCTGCAGGGTGGTACAATACACGTGTGATACACCTCAAAGTTATCAGAGTGAAAGCAACACCAGGAAAACGTGAGCCAGGGTCTTAGAGGTTGGTAGAAATAAAGGAAACAGCAAAGGTCAGCGAGGTTTGTAAAACAGTTCAGTATCCAAACAGACTAATTGCATGTCTTAGGTGTTATTTTTGTGACCAAATACTCCCAACTTCTCACAGGAAAGAAATGCTATTTATATCCCAGTCAGAAAAGAAGCTGCCAGTCAAACCCCGCAATTAGAATTAACTTTTTTCCTTGGTGAGTATTTACATACCAGCACTTCACCTCGCCCTCTTTAGTACTCTACTGCTCAGCTCAAAGCCAGAGGTTTATTTCTGGCTGCCTGGACAGTCACATTTCAAACTGGTGTGTGATGTAAAACCCTCTCAGGGCAAAGGCAGGTCTGCAGCTCAGAGCACCCTCCAACAGATGGAGAGGAGTTTCACTGAGCCTGGGCTGCAGCTTCACCAGGCAGCCCTCAGGAAAGAGCACTTTTGAGATCCTCCTTGAGAGGGAGGATCCTGCTGGGAAACACAGAGCTGCTACAATCATCAGCTGCTTGGAGAGCCGGGTGAGGGTGCTGGTGATGCTTTGGGCACCAGCAACAGAATAATCTGCATTTAACCCAGCTCGGGAAATTCGGTCTGAGCCAGGACTCTTCTGTTCCAGGGAAAAGAGGATGGAAGACAGACAGATTTGATTAATTAATGTTTGTCTTCCCGTTCTTCACACACTATGTAATATATATATTTATCTTTATGCACTCTGCAACAGATTTTAATAACTGGGAAGTCTGCCTTCAGATCTTACAGTAAGAAGGGTATAAGAGAACTAAGTCTAAAAAGGTTTTTCAGAGTTAATGAGTGTATTTGAGAGGTCCACAAATGTAACTCACCTTGATATAACCAAGACTTTGTGCTGTTAAAAATATAACTCTAAAACCAAAGAATATGTATTGATAATGACAAAAGCTTTATCTTTTTTGGATTCTTGCTGCAAAGCCATTTTTGAAGAAAGAGAAAGCATTCCTTAAAACCAAAGCAAGAATATTATCATCATAATTTATGGGTCCTACAAAAAGAATCTTCATCCCATAGTCACATTTCCTTGGCAGTAAAGCCCCACAACCTCAATGAACCTCAAGGATTATGCAATTAAAGCCCCATACTTTTAACTGTGTTAATTAAATGTACTCCTGAATAACTGATGACAGAAAAAAGATGCAAGGGAGGTGAGGGGTGTTTGTTGTTTCCCTATTAAAAGTCAGAGGAAATAAAACACAGTTTTGTGTGTCACGCGTCTCATCTGTGCTCCCAGGCACTATTTAGGCTCTTTAAAAGAAATTAAAGTTATGCAGGACAGGAGAGTTGTACCGCCCATGCGATGGCCAGGAATGTCAGTGTCACCCTCAGACAGGACACTCCTGGTGTCATTCCATCCTTCAGACATGAAACACACCTGGAAAGATGGGATTTTGTCTCAAACCGAGCAAATAATTTACATGGAAACCTTTCATTTCAAAATGCCAGTATGAACAAAAGATTACACATAAAATGGGAATTTTTTATCCACCTGCTGGATGCCTTCAACACACACAGTTGGAGAACTGGTGGCTAGAAAAGCTCCTTGGGAAACTCAGTTTTTATTCTGGTGGAGCTGAACCGGTTCAGTTTTGTAAATACCATTTTACAAGTGTGTAAAACGCTCGAAAACAACAACGAGCACAGAGTGAAGTACAAAGTTCATGGTAGGGGTAGGGTGTGTGTGATCTTGGCTCTTGCAAGAGAGGAAATCTCATCTGGGTTCTTGCTTCAGCAAAGATGTAGCAGATTAATAACTTTTACAAATGGCAGGGAGATTCTTAAACCAAAAGTATTTAGTGCAGATTTTCTTGCAAATTTGCCTGTCAATAAAATGTTGGTTAGGAGATTCTCATTGAACACTACATCAACAGAAGATAAATACTAAGTCAGAGGAGAACTTGTTTATGATTTTCTGATGAGTTTTGAGAAGACAAGTAGCAGAGAGTAGAATTCAGCATTTAAAACAATTTAACATGGGAAAAGTGTCAGTTCAATTACTTTGGAAAAAGAGAATTTTAATTTAAAAGCGTTTCTCAGCAGAGAGTCTAACTCTTCTCCCATTTATTATTAGCTGCACAGAAGTGGGGTTTTTTTAGCATTGACTTGTGTATCGATTAATTTCTAAAATTCATGTTCCAGCCCTAACAAATTGCCTTAGACTCTGGCATCCCAAAAACACAGCAAGTTTTCTCAAGCACTTCATCACACACGTTCTGCCAAGAGAATTCCGGGTTCCTTTTATTTGTACTCGGGTTTCTCACCGAGCTGCCCAGAATAACAATGATGTTGATTAGGCATCAACCACTCCAAAGCAAACCTGGAGAGATGCAATTTAACTGAATGTTAATTGAGCACCTGGAATGTAAAAGAAGAAGTACACAAAAAAACAAAACAAAATGTTTTTATCTTAAGAGGAATAGCTGGAAACCCGCTGGAGGCAGAGAGCTCCCATCCATTCTGGGTCTGGGAAGTGAAGGTGACACCATTTCCATTTTCACAGTATTTCCATCACGGGGTGTGACAATGCACAGAGGAGTCTCTGTGGCAAAACGCTACCATCCATTTTCTCTGCTGGGAGCAGGAAATGAAACGCAAAGGTGTCAGGTCATGTAAAAACAGCCTTTCAGCGCTGTTTGACAATGCTCAGATGAAGTACACGGTATTAAAATGAGTCAGCTGTCGTTGTGCTGCTGTGTGTTCGTAACCTCAAACACAAACACAAAAGTAACACTGATGCAAGTTACAGCCCTAGAAATTCAACTCAAAACCCTAATGCTGAATAGGTGGTGGCAGCAGTAAATATTTGAACACCGTCCTGGGTGCTGGGATGTGATCCCTGCTACGTGGGGGAAGCAGCAGGGGTAAATCTCTGCAATAAGCACACTAACAGGGAGGGAAAAGGAATTTTTATTAATATTACATTCAGCCTATACTGGATTGGTTTGTTTGTTGTGTCCTTGGAAATCAAGAGGGTGCTGTGACCTACAGTAATGCTGCTGTTTGTGATGATCCCAAACCAGGAGTTCCTTTGTATTCCTTCTGCTAAAGACCCAGTTAATGTGCTAAGTTTCAAGACACAAAAAGCTAAGGGCAAAATTATTTCTGAAAAGAGCAGTAAGACAGAGCCCAGGGAGGTGCTGTCAACAGCAGCTGATGCAGCAAAACACTGACTTTCTCCAAAAACCTTTTTATTTTTTATCATCAGAGCAAATGTGGTTCCTCAACAAAACAGTTTAGACCATCACAGAACTTCCAGATTTGCACTTTCAGAAATGCTAGCAGTAACTCTGGGAAAGCATGAGCAAAGACAATTTCTTTCTCAATTAGTTGTAGAAAGAGCTGTTTATTAATGACACAATCCAGAATTTTTCTGAAATGCAAAGTTGTAACACAAGCATAAACTTGGGAGTTTATTTTGAGCAAGACAAAAACTACTTAAAAAGAGCAGAAGGGTTTTTTTGTATTCTTACGTTTTGTTGTTTCCTGTTCAATGAGGACCTTTAAAATGTCAGAAAAAATTGAACGAATGAAAGGAAATGTCCCTAAAGAAGTCAACAAGATGTTCTATCCAGCTGGTTCAAATAATTGACCCAAGTGCAAGCAGTTGCATCATTTCTCTGATCATTTTCCTGAGCAATCCCATCCAGACCTACCAGGGACTCCAGGAGAGGCCCTGACATTGGTCACAGCTCGAGGGAGACTGGCTGGACCAGAGAGACAGAGCTTGATGAAAAAATGAGAGCAGAAAGCAAAATTCACACTTTCTGTGAGACAAAGCAACCTCTGGTGCTGGTAGGAACACTCTGCAGAAATACCAGCTGAAATCATCTGAAAAGAAGTTTCTAAAACAGAATTTGCAGGGTTTTTACACAGCCATCATATCAAGCAATCAAAAAGGCCTGCAGAATAATTACACCATGGAAATGGAGCACACATGAAAGGCACCAGAGTATTCTAAAGAAAAACCAGGGCTACAAATTAAACCTGGTGAAAAAGCAGCAGACTGGTTCTGCAGGAGCTGGGGTTAGTGCCAGCCAAGAGAGGAGCTGAAGGCAGAGCTAGAACAGCTCTTGAGCAGATTTTGGTGTGTCTGGTTGTGACTAACTCACCAGGAATACCAATAGGCCAACAGAAATTTTATCTCCTTTATTGATAACAGTTTAAAATCTCATGACAAACCCAGTGTTTACAGCAGACGCCTGATGAAGTTTTGATTTCAAATTAAAGTCAAAACATGGTGATTTTCGAGCAAGTCAGAACTGTAATGATGCTTTTCCCTCAGGGAAATGACCCAGACAATTACTGGAAAGGGGAGAGCAAGAGCAAAGGGAATTGAAGAGGCACAGGCGATTGGAATGCAAAAAGGAAGGGATTTTCTTGTCCTACAAAACCTCAGCAGAGTCGTGCACAGGAGTTCACTGAAGTGGATTGCTTGTCAGGAGCCAGCCGAGGATCAAAGAGTCAGAAATCAGATGACAAGCACGGGTGATTGAATCGTGAGGAGGTGATGGAACAAAATCCTGGGGAGAAAGGTGTGCAAAAGTCTACATTCTGTTAAGATGCTCATTGAGAATATGCACTTTGTCCCTGCTCTTTCTACATCACAGCAGCTGAAAAATCCAACAGTCACAAAAAACTCTCCATTCCATTCTATATGAAAAAGGGAATTCATGTCAAATGCTGTGCAGGATGGAGGCTACAGCATAAGATGTGCCTTGTACAATTCAAAGCTTGAAAAAACCGAGGATGAGCAGAGTAGACCGCCTTTAGAAAGTAATAGGAAAGCAATTTCCTATCATTTAAACTCTGTTTTAGGCATTTGATGGAGTAGGGAGGCTGAGCTTTAGGAGTGATGCTTTAGGAGTGATTCTGAGAGGATACTGAAATGTTTGTGCTCCACATGTGTGAGGCTGTTCCGTAACTCACTGGATCATAACCAGTAACACCCAGTAACACCATTAAGGCAGGAGGATCTGTTGCTGTCCTGCTTTTCCAACAAACCCTCCTTTTGTTTCCTTGGATAAAGACAGGCTGACCCCACTGCACAGTTTCCAAAATCCAGGTGGTTCTTTATGGCAAGGGCACGAGGAAAATCTTCTTCTCCAATTCTTCATCACTCAGGACTTGCAGGGTCCTTTCTCTTGCCAGCTGCAGTCCCTGGGTAATCATATTTTATTCTTATATTTCAAGTGCTACAGGAATTGTGGGAAGGGGAACTATGTGCTGAGGTAGTTCTTTAATACCAGCAGTGAAAGTTAATATAAATATACATAAACACAGCTCATTTTATTTGGACTGAAATAAACTGTGAGGGGAGGAAAGTGATTTCTCAGTTGCTCTTCTGTCTGCTGCTGAATTCCTTTTCTCTGAATTGAGCTAAATTCAAAATTCAAGGCTGGTTTTCCTAAACATTTGATAATTACTGTGAACGTGGATTTGGAAGTTTTGGGTGTTAAAGGAACGAGGGTTTGAATTTGTCCCATCTATGATTGATGGAAGACTTACAGAAATAGGAATTTAATCTAGATTTGTCATCTCAGTGCACATGACTGAATGCAATTTTACTGCTGTCATCTGAAAAGTTATGTAATGTTTCAACCTCAGGAGAAAATGACAGTATTTATAAAATAAAATGGTATGCAATACTAGCCACAACTTTCTGAGAATATAATGTTAAAAATAAAGTTTCACCAAGCATTTTCTTACAGAAATGGGTTATCAGCAGATTTAGAATAAAACTATTTTATTGGTAGTAAGAATTAAAACAATGCTGTACAGATTTACTTCTTTTAAAGACTTTAAAAGATGTCTTTAAAAGAAACTTTTCCCTAAAGAAGGGGAGGTAACCGATAAGGAAATAGATATTGTTTGTTTTCATTTATTATTTTGCACAAGCTCTTTACATAAGTAATTTCAGATATTGTGAAAACCAAAGGGTTCTTCTCAAGTACTTCATTCTTTGCAGATTATGGCTTCAGTAGAATGGAGTTAAAGAACCTGTGTAAAACTTCAGGTAATTGAAAATCACTCAATTTTATCTTTGTTAAAGGATGGGGGAAAAATCTAGATTATTTTCTTAAACTGAACACATTCAGGAAAGCTGACAAATATTCAAGATGAGTCTCACCCTCAGTATTCTACCTTTTGAGATAATGATTCTGTGAAACAGTCACAAAGCAGAGGAAATGGGAACAGGGGTGCAGATTGAAGCTCAGTGGCTGCAGTAAAAAATGATCCCCTCAGTAAAGTCGTCTGATAAAGCTGACAAGAAAAGCCTCTGAGCAATAGTTCTGCTGATGCCACTGGAGGGTAATGAAAATAAAAATTAGAAATAAAGATTTTCCTACTGACTTTACTAAAATAATGCAGAAATGAGAAGGCTGTAAAAAAGATTCTTTAATGAAAACACTCCAACAAATGATTTTCTGAGGGTATGACTCCAAGTGTTTGTTAGATACAGGTACAGAAACTTCAATAGATGGAAACTATTTAAAAATAAAGTATGTTCTATTCATAGGATCTCCTTTCCATGCTGTGCTTTATCTCTGGCTCCTTTTGTTACTTTCAGTGACTAAAGAAAATGCTGCTGGTTCTGAACTATAATTACATTTTTCATACAGGCACTGTAGACATACCTTGAAAGATAAAATTTATAACTAAAGAATTGGTGCTTGGGACTTCTTGTTTGTTCTTCTCCCCCCATTATATCATATCTGACTCTATCTGAACGTGCTCATCTTGGGTAATTTCAAAGCCTGCCTAAAAGGCCAGAAATAATTACTTTTTTTTTTTTTTTTCTTTAAAGCTGAACAAGGTGTGGGCTCTGCCGTCCAAATAACTGCGCTGCTGTCAAAGAAAACTCAGCTCCTGCAGCTCCTGCCGGGGAGGTTGGGTTGACACATGGTCCATTGAGTTCATTCCATGCCTTGCTTGCTTTGTCAAAAGAGCTCGAGATCAGACAAGGGAATGTGTCCAAACTCAGCAGTTGGAAACGTCTCCCTAATCCCTGCAGACGTTTGAAGCTTTGAGGAATGACTCCCATCTTTTTCCAATCTATTTCTATGATCCTTTCCAAGATGTGCTTGATCACGTAATATTGGGGATGTCTAACGTGTTTTACTGGAATATTTCTATGACTTTTTATTCCCAATTGTATTTTTGCTTGTCTTGTAATATACTTCGAATTAAAGTGGCTTTCAAAAAAACAAAAAAAAAAAAACAAACACATTTTCAACTTTGATACCTGTAAGTGTCATGAACAGGCAACATTTTGTTTCTTGACTCATATTTAGGCTTTTCTGCTAAAAAAACCAAACCAACCAACCCACCAGGATTCCAACATGTAGTAAAATATCGGGAAGAGCTACCTGCAAGGGGATCTGATCTGCTGATTGACCATGGCATTCCATTTTTTGTTTGGATTTTTTTTCATAATATTGTTTTAAATCCCCTCACTTTATTGGAATGAGATCCCCTTGCCGTATCCATTAAATCCATTTCCAGTGCTCGGAAGTCACTGCGGTGCGTTAGGAGGTGAACCATGGAATGCTTCAGAAGGGAAGGAACCTCTGGAAACGTCCCAGGGGAAGCTCTGCCCAAAGCAGGCTCCCGGCAAAGCCAGCCAGGGCTCTTTCCAGCAGGTTTCAGGTGCCGCCAAAGCTGCAGATCCACGAACACTCCGAGGCTGCTCCTGTTGCCAGTTACTCTTGTATGGCCAGGAAATATTTTCATTGTTGTCGTTTCCATTTTCTTCGTGACTCTTAACCTGTGATGCTCTCCTCTCACCCCAGAGAAAGGTTTGTCATTTCTGTGACTCCCATCCCCGTTATTTCTGTGACTCCCATCCCCGTTATTTCTGTGACTCCCATCCCCGTTCTTTCTGTCCCATCCCCGTTGTTTCTGTAATTCCAGAGCTGAAAACCTGAGATCAGCTGCTGCCTCTCCCAGCTCCGTTCCCAGGCTGAGCTCAGCCTCTCCTCTCCTCCCTCTCCTCCTCCCTTCACTCCCCGCCTGCTCCTGTCCCCTCTGTCCTTTGTGCCTTTCTCTGAACCTGCCCTCTCCTGTCCCGAGGGGATGGAAACCTGGCCTGGCCACTCAGAATGACACCTCGAAAGGGCTGAACAAGGAGGAAATAAACTCAGTTCTTGTCCATTGCATCAAACAGACACGAAATAGGAATAGAAAATGTAGTTTTCATGGCACTGGTCACACCCAGGGCTCTGTCACGATCTGCTCAGTGTTACAGAGTGGAAACACGGAATACTGAGCTTCACCACTCTTAGACATTTACTGCTGTTCCCTAAATGATCTGAACATGTACATGAATGGCCACTCTTGCACTGTTCTTTCCTAATTTTGTGTGTGGGCTGTGAAACCAAGGACAGCTCCACGACAAACAAGGCACAAGCTGTGTTAGTTTTTCTGTTTTGGTCCCGGTGTATATTAATGGACCATGAAAACGGGATAAAGCCCTATGTGCCCAGGGATGGTATATTTTGCTTATTTTAGTTGCAGAGAGTAAAATGAATCTTGATGAATCTTGATCTTGGTTCATTGCTTCCTTTTTTCAAAGTATCTCTAACTGAGGTAGACAATATTGTCAAAGAAAAATTCTGTCAGAACTTAGGTCATCGCAAGGAATTGGTTTTATGTTCAGTTTTGAACTCCTCTAACTTGTCCTGCCCCATCAGTGATGCTGATCTGCTCTTGATAATCATGAGGAGTAATAACTAAATAATTTGGTAATAAGAGCATAATCACTATTTTCATTAATTTGCAAGTACAGGCAATTATTTCTGCCTTTAAGATCCATGTTTGTTGTGAGTGATGACTTGGACCACACGTTTTTTTATATATATATATTTGGGGACCAGAGAACACTTTGTGACAGGATGTGCCACCAAACTTCTTCAAGGTAACTTGCAGCCTGTTGCTTTCATATCTGGATGTGTGTTGATCCTTAGTGATAGACTAAACTACTGAAAAATTAACTTTGCCTTCAGTTTGAAATCTTTTAACCCAATTTTGACTTTATTTTCTTTCACTTCTATATCAGCAGTGCTTTTTGTTCGTGTACCAAAGGATCTGGAGCTTTCATTTGTCATGTAAAGGAGGTAAAGGATACTGTTAGGAATTTTGCTATTTAGCAATGCTGTTTTCTGAGATGCAGTTCAAGTTTTGGTGAACAGTGAATAAAAGCAAGTAGTAAGTTATAGGATTAGGGTTTTTGGCAGGAAACTTTTTGAAAGAGGAGAGAAAAAGTTCCCAGCTGAAGTGTGAATATAAAAAATTTATGTCCTTTGTTCTATGCATTAAGAATTCAAAGAGAAAGTTCAGAAATCCGGAATAAATATCTTTGCCATTTAACTTTTGTCAAGTGTCACCACTGTAAACAGAGTGATTTGGCTTTTATGATACAATTATTAATTGCATGAAATAAGTGCTGCTTTGGTCATCTCTGAAAAGCTTGCCAAGGCTGAGAGCTATAAATCTTTCAGCTTCTGTGTCAAACCCTGCCATGATCACAATGGCTTGAGCCTCTGGGAGAAGATGAAGTGTAGCATATGCCTTTAGAATTAGGCTGCTCTCCCTGCCATGGGACTCAGCCCTGGCAGGAGGATGCTACGGGATACATAAATCAGGAGAGTAACCTGGATGGCTCCTGATTTGGGATGCTGGAATCCAGCTGTCCCTGTGGTAATGTGTTCTTTAATGCTTCGTCGAGCCTGCTCTCACAGAAATGGAAATGCATGTGTTTGACACGCTCCTGGGCTTGGCTGGTTGATCAAAATAGATTTTTCTTAGCCTTTTTTTCTCACTCATCTTTTCATGGGCATCATTATCCATTACTTAAAATTATTCTGAGGCTTCGTTCCCAAACTTATTTGAATATGCCTGTATAATCTACACAAAGCAGTGTCCTTTTGGACATTTGATAAAAAATTAATAGGGCTTCACATTTTTTAACAGTTGGCTCCAGCTGCTGGATTTCTTCCTGTATTAAAATCACTTAAAATCTCTTTTCAGTTCTGCTCAGAAGGCAAATTATCTAGGAAGGGCAGATAAAGCAAAACTGGCAGATCGAGTATTTCTTGGTGAGATGTGTGTATTTTAAAATATGCAGTTCTCAGAGGCAACATATAAAACATGCATAATCTATTCTAATGAGATTCCAGAAAGTACCACTCACAAGTCTGAAATGGTTGGAAGTGATAGGGAGGAATGTGCAGCTTCAGATGGGAGCCCGACTGCTGTGAAATCAGGGGGGAGTTACCTGAGCAGTCCAGAACAAAACACACCTGGTGCTGTCCTCACTATCGGCGTTACTGCATTGGGAAATGTCCTTTTTAAAATTAAAATAAAAGAAGAACAGGAAGTTGAGCCGTGTTTTACTAAATATCACAAATTGCACTGTAAAATCACTGAGGTAGGGAGAGTCCCTCTTCCTCTGCTTCCTTTCCAACTCAACGTGATAGAAAGGAGGAGAGGGAAGAGCAATTCTGTTACCAATGCTTTGGAGGGGAAAGGACAGCTGAGAGATGTTAATGGAATTTTACTGGCATTAGGCAAATAGTCTGACAGGACAATGAATCATTTTTAAAATCTCTGCTCTCACAGTATAAGAACAGAACACTTCTGTGTTCTGCACATTTAAAAATTTTCAGTAAGATAAATGATGTTCCAAGAGGAATAATTATATAACTCAGGATTGTGCTATCCTTTTCAGTAATAATTTATTTTCAAAATATTTGAAATTTTTACAGGATGATAGGTAGTGCCCTGGTTTTGGCTCATATTTACTAATATATTACTGGAATACTTTGATTCTGTTAATTAATCCACCTTTTCTAGTTGTCTGAATCTAGGAAAAACTTCTGAATATTACTCAGGACAAGACATTACATCCTGTGAATACAGAATTCCACAAGTAAATAAACAGATACCAGAATCTATTTATGTCAGGCAGTACAGCAGAAAGAACCATGGCCCTGAATAAACCCGAAATTTGTGAGTGCAAATGAGAGATTTCCTAAAGGGGACACCTGGGGCAGCTGGCGATGGGTAAATGAATGGAGACCTGTTTGAAATGTGCATTGTATCTTGAGTCTTTGGATTATTTTTTTGGTTTTGTTTGGGTGGTTTTCGTTGGGTTTTTGGGGGTTGCATGAGGGCATTTTTAACATTGTTGAGGGAAATGTGAGAAAACCACAAAGATTCTGCCAAAAAACCAGCAAACATATTACATCCTTTCAACCCTATATCTGTCCTTCAGCACAAACTGGAGTTCAGTGGGATGTCAGGGGCATCATGGAATTTGATTTTCGGAATCTCCCTGAGGCTGAGGCAGCACAGGCAGCCCTGTCCCCAAGTGTTGGCTGTGCTGGTTAAGTGACGAGGTTCTCAGGGGACACCCTCTGAGAGGCTCCAAACTTCTCTCCAAAATTCTTGTCACAACATTGCTGGCAATTTCCAGGAATACTCCTGAAGTCACCTTGTGATTCGAAATGCTACTTAACTTTTAAGTCAGAGCATATAATTAATATTAAAACCAAGAAATAGCTGCTGTCTTTGTATCACAGCCATTACATCAGCATTTCAACCAGCAGGAAAATCACTCCTTTTCTAGCTTGCCCATCATCCTCTCTTTTCCCTTTTTTTTTGCCTGTGTGCTTGTGAGATGCTGCTGTGGCAAAAATTAGCCCTCATTTGTTTGTTATTTAAAAGATAGCGTCAAACTGTAAAGAAATAAGAACAGCAGTTACTGTGGAAGCTGAGAAAGAGGCAGCACTTAAAGGAGGAGGGGGAGTAAATACAAAAAACCAACAAACCACCCATTTTTGATGCACGAGCCTCGGGGTGTCTGTGGCCGGAGTTTGCAGGGGCTGGAGTGCCTTTTGTCATTCCCAAACACGGCCCTGCTGCCAGCAATCAGTGGCTGGGCTGGGGGAGCTCATCCCGGTGACCAAACCTGCCAGATTGATTACCTGCACCAGTGCTATTTTTGGAACTAATTCATCAAGCTGTGCAGGCACCTTGGTGCCTACAACAACGTGAACACCTTTGGAGCCTCCCCTCTCCTCCCCATCAGTCAATCTTGCTTTAGTCTTTCACAGCTTGGAAAGAATTAATACCTGGAGGCAAAGGAAGCGAGGCCAGGGTGTGGGGACAAGTGCTCAGGCTCAGAGGAGCCCTTCAGCATCTCCTAAAAACGAGCAGAAAGTCCCTGGGTGAGGCAGGGACTCCAAAGCTGAAGGATTTCCCGGTTTGCTGGAGTTCCATGAGGCATCTCTGGCTGCAGAGCAGCTGCTGTCCCCAGGGAAAAGCAGCAGCAGAGTCCTCTTCTTCTCTAAAATCGCTCCTGATTCTCAGGGTAGAACTTGCCCCACCCTATCCCTACTTGTCCACTTGTTCCCAGAAGCTGCAGAAAGGAAAATTGGGATTTTCTGGGTAGGGGGGCAGAGGGGACTGCTTTTTGCTGGATGGCAGCAGGAAAGGCTGGTCTGGATCCTCGAAAAGGATGGAGAGAACAAGGCTGCTCAGAGAGAGGTTGGGAGAGACCCTGCAAAGTCCAGGAGGGGGACAAAAGAATTTCTTTTATTGAAATGCGGGAGGGGCAAGGGGTTTTAGAAAACAGATTATTAGGATAGGCTGGGGAAGAGAGAAATGCAGGCCACTAAACCACTGGTAATCGTGTGGAGGTTCTGACAGCCCCTCGAGCCTGACTGACCCTTATTCAACAGGAGCTGGTGGTGATTCCTCTGTGCCTCTGTGTCCTGCCTTTCATCCACGTCGCTGCCCGGAATTCCATGACTGTCCAATACCCCTCATGCCTGGAATATCACTAAGCTCCACTCACTCCTGCAGAACCAGTAACAGCTCGTGTTCTCCAGCTGCCTTTGAGTTTTGCATAATTGCAGAGCTTCCCCAGCCGTTATTACACACCTGAGAGCTCTTTTATTGTGAAGGAACATTCTGCCATTCATTTCCAACCTCTGCTTCCTCTGCATTCTGCAAGAAATAAATAGAACACGCCACAATTAAAACTAAGCCGGTCATGTGGGCTTTCCTGTTTTCCTGAAAGCATTTTTCATGGACTCAAGACTCACAAAACTTACTGAGAAATAGGAGAAAAAGTATGGTAATGTTTCTGAAAACCTTGCCTGTAAAGATTTGTTCTCTTCTGGTCATGACAAAGTAATTTTAGCTTCCTTTTTATAGCTGCAGAGATGGGAAGGTTCACCAAACCTTCACCAGAGAGGGGATCACTGCATTAGCAATTAGCCATTTACACAATTATATTTACTTTCTGAAATGAAATAACAAATTTCAGCTCTCTGAAGAGCAAGAAGTTGGTACAGGGTTGCATTCACCAGCTGACCACTATGATCCTCTTTATTTCCTGTCCCAGTTGTCCCATCCCCACCACTAATGCAAGAAAAACAACCAAAAACTCAACTGACAGATGCCTCCTTCACCAGACAAACACAGAATTACAGCTAATAAGCTCTTTCTTTTTTTTTTCAGACCAAAGGAAATATTTCCATATCAGTGAACAGTTTTACTTAGATTCCAACTGAGAGTTGGGGTTTCCCATTAATTCCTCTGATATTAGGCCAAATCTATAAAAGATGGGAAGTATCTGCTATTTTTTGACTTTCAGAATGCACAGCTGATGTAAAAAGGAAGAAACAGGTATAGCTTGGGTGCAGATAAAATAGTCAGGGATACTGAATCATAGCAGCATTTTTTCTCTTTATAAAATAGAGGTGAACCGTTCCCAGTAAGCATAATGAGAGCAGCATTAATTGCCCAGTGGAGAGTCAAAAAGCAGATTTCAGTGGGGAAGCAGATTTGCTGCAAACCAGGGCAGGAGCCCCCTGCTCCAGCCCAGAGCAGCTGACCACGCTGCACCTTTTCAGCAGAAAAACAGAATCCATATTCTTGTTTACCAGGTTTCTTTCTGAGCCATGGAAATTACTGTAAATGAGTATGGAAACGACAACAGAGAAATTGGATGTTCTGAAATGGGAGTTCAGAGGCAATTCCAGCTGCTCTTTTAAGAAGAAGAGAATGTCAGATTTCTCCCTGTGTGATTATACAGGCATTCGAGACAGTTTTTATTTGTTCTTGGTCTAGAATGGTGTTTCTAAAGTTGATTTATGTCTGAAACCGGTTGCTGGTGTTAGGAAGACCAATTCAAAAGACTCATTTCTTGTGGCCTGGGAGGCTTCAGTGCAGAATGTTTAATGGTTGATTATTGTGGATCATTAAACTCCTTTCTGGAATAGTGTTAAACTGGTATGGGGGGTGTTATTGGTCTGAATTAATTTCATGTGTATTGGAACCAGATGGGATAATTTCATGAGGGATGTACTGATTACTTTTATCTTTCTGTGATATTTTAAAAATTTTGGTTTCAAAAGTATTCACAAACAAAGCTTTTTGTACTTACCCTGTTCTACAAAGAGGAAAGGAATCCAAATTACTCCTTTAAGCACAGCAAAGTTTTTCTTATTCACAGTAGAGCATTTCCTTGTCTTTATGGATGTTCTGTGTTATTGGCAGTTTCCTATGACCTCCCTTTCACCTCTGAAACTTTGGTTTTACTGTGGAAGTTAACGAGATCATGATTTAATTATAAGCTGTGAGACAACGTGTATTATTTTGAGTCTGCACGACAATGACACAACGATAATTACAGGGTAATTTTTTGTTACAAACCTGCTACATCCACACGATAACATCCCTTGCCACGTGCATGTTGAGATGAGAGTCCTGCTGGAATATCACCCAGGCAGGTGAGGGTGAGGGAACGGGAATGCAGAGAAATCACCCGGGAGAGCTGTGCCCATGGAACTGCCCCCTGTGCCCCGGCCTTGGGGAGCTGGGGGTGCGGGGAGAAATAAATTATCGGGGTGAGAGGCTGCAATTCAGTCAGGGCTGTGAGGGAAGAGGGGTCCGGGGGTTCTCCTCAGGCAGGGCTGCAGACCCAGGGCTGGGGTCGGTGCTGAGCTGCTGCCAGCTGGGGAAAGAAACAGAATTCTGCTTGGGTGAATCAGTAATTGAGGAGAATTTTCCCCTCTCTGCTTCAGATCAGCCATTTCACTCTTCCTTACACTCCAACGTGAAAATCTTAGGAGGGCAAACCATTGCTAACACTGTGTTTTTATTTTTGATTTCTGCAGCAAGCAGCAATGAAAATTCTGACAGCTTAATCAGCCAGTATTATGTAAATGTGGGGGAAATTACAGTAGTTGATGTTTGAAGAGGGTTGTCAGCAGTGAAAGTGTTTATAATGTTTGATAAAGTTACAGGGTTTTTTTTGCAAACAAGTAAAAATAAAGCATGCATCACCACAATTTTCCATACATTTAAGTTTTAAATTCCCAGTGAAACTCAAATTCAACTGTATCAGTTTTGTCTAATCAGTGCAAGAGGCTGACCAGTGTTTAGTGCTAGTGTAACACCTTTTTGTATTGATTTTGTCCAGTCTTTTCAACTGTTGAAAAAATAATGAACAGAATGAAGGAGGAAAAAAAAAACCTGGCAAAAGGCAAAGATAATCATCAGCACCGGCGGGTTTTCAGCACACTGGGACATGCAGAAAATGGGTAACACAACCTTGAGCTGGTTGGGGTTGTTTGAGGTGCCCAGACACGGACATTGGCTTGGGCAGCAGCTCCGAGCCTGCCAGGAGGGCTGGCCGTGTCCCTGGGGAGCCTTTTTGGGGTGGATTTGTGCTGGCAGGACAGGGGCAGACCCTGGGGAGCCTTTTTGGGGTGGGTTGGTGCTGGCAGGACAGGAGCAGACCCTGGGGAGCCTTTTTGGGGTGGATTGGTGCTGGCAGGACAGGGGCAGACCCTGGGGAGCCTTTTTGGGGTAGATTGCTGCTGGCAGGACAGGGGCAGACCCTGGGGAGCCTTTTTGGGGTGGGTTGGTGCTGGCAGGACAGGAGCAGACCCTGGGGAGCTGCTGGGAGCTGGGAAGTCTCGCAGAGATGCAGAATTTTCCCTGATGTCCTGCCCTGCCTCGTTCCTCCTGCTGGTTTCCCAGGAAGGCTGAGGGTGATGATTGGAGCTTGTGCAGCAGCTCCGTCTCGGTGAGAGAGTTTGGCTTGGTCAGGTTTGCTTGGATTTGATCTGAAAGGGGCAGGAGCACATGGAAAAGGCGGGGATAATGCCTTAGGAAGTGCATTAGCTGTGGTGGGGGCCCAAGGAATGGTGTGTTCACATGGAAAAATGCAGAAATCATGGACCTGCTTATCTCTAGAGAGGGATGTTGGGTTGTGGTGACTTCATTGTGTTGTTTTTGTGACATGTAACAGCTAAATGCCCCTGAAATACCGGAACAAGTGAGATTTAACGGAGATTTAGAAATAAATAACCATAGTGGGTTTAACTGTTACAAATTAAATGCATTACAATAAGTAGGAGTTACCTATGGCTTGCAGAATTCAAGGCAAAACCTGGAAATTAACAACAAGGGAATGGGAAAAGCTGCAGTATTTCCATCTCTGGATGTTAAAAACACAGAATCACAGAAGGGTTGGGGTTGGAAGGGACCTTAAAGCCCATCCAGTGCCACCCCTGCCATGGCAGGGACACTTCCACTGTCCCAGGCTGCTCCCAGCCCCAATGTCCAGCCTGGCCTTGGGCACTGCCAGGGATCCAGGGGCAGCCCCAGCTGTTCTGGGCACCCTGTGCCAGGGCCTGCCCACAGACAGACAGAGTCTCTCTGAGCTGATGAGTGCAGCAGAATTTTTGCTGATTTCGCAGTGAAAAGTAGAATATCGTTGAGTTTTTCCTGCTGAAAGACATTTGCACTGCGCTGTGGGACAGCTGGTTGTTCACACAGAAACCCCAGAACAACCCGGGTCCCGCCCTGGGACTCAGAACTGGTGACTTTCCCTGTTTCAATAGTCCTACACCCTGCTGATTAAAGTTCTGTTTAAGCAGCTCTGAAAAAGAATTGCTTCATGGATTATTTAATTGAATTTCAACCTAGGAGTCTATATAGTGTAATTCAGTGAACTTTGATTTTTCATTACTCTAAAATTGGAAGCCGAAAAGTAGTAGCATCTATAATTGCATGTCACAGTGCCTAAAATCTACTTTGCTTGCAGGTGTATTTCCTTGATTTTCTTTTTGTTGTTGTAGGGTACCCGCATTGTTTTGAAACAGAAAAAAATACTTCTGAGGTAGTGTGCATAAAAAGAATTATTTCATGTACCGTGCTGCTCTGGATGGAATTCTTCTGGTGCTGTGCAATTGCTTTAGCTAACTTACAGCTCTGTAGGTTGACATATATCAACAAAAATAGATGCAGACAGTCAATTATTTGAATTATGTTCAAAGGTATTCTCATCTCTGTTTTATAAGAAAGGATACTTGAATGGAGTAGAGCTTTTCCTATGCCAATTACTTCTGTGCAGAGCTCCTGAGAGGAAGGAGCCGCTCAAGTCAGGGTTGGGGTTTGTTTCTTTCTTTGTTTGTTTGTGGTTTGTTTGGTTTCCTACGCTGCTGTCAAAAATCAGACGCGTGAGAACATCAGATTACTTTAGGGGTAAAAAGTGCACTCACTTCAGCCTTTTCATTGGAACACAGCCCTGCAAAAAACAGTGTAAAAACACCCAAAACGGTGATTTTAAGGCTTTTAAGGGAGAGAAGAAAAATTCTGATTACTTGAAAGCCTTGATTTTTTTCATCAGAATATTCCAGTCTTCTTTCATTTTTTTTCCATGTGTGTGAGTGCACGTTCTTCTTCTGACTGACTGAACAGAAGGGAAAGGCTCCGTTTCTTGGTTGGACATGGGAAAACCTGCAATAACATTATAAATTATAGTTTTGATCTAATTTTTTATTAAGATGAGAACATCACTGCTATGTGAATGCATCTCTACTGCTACTGCACAGTTCAGTAGACAAAGATTTTTTCCTGAACTGCACACACACAAAGAACTTCTGTCAGAGATCAGTTAAATCACAGCTGATGGTGACATACCTGTAAGTAGGAAGCATCTTTATTTTTAAAAGTAAACAAAAACCAAACCTAAACCCAACCAAAATCCCCTTTCATTTGCATAAGAATACAATTTACAGCAGTAATGAATTTTTAAGATAAAGATGTGAGGGGAGAAGAAAGAATCCTTAACAAAATTAAGGGTTTATCAAGTCTTGTTCTTGGGCTGAAAATTATGTTTCTTATATGTAGTTTGCATGATGTGAAGTGCTATCCATTATTGAAAATAATTCCTGGCTCCACAGTTACCTACCTCTGCTCAAATTGACTTGTCAAATATTTGACATTCAGATTATTCTCCCTGTTTGAGTGCAACTGCAGAGACTGTTATGGAAAAATACGAGCATTCAGAAATTCAGGCTTTTCACTGGAATTTCATATTAACATTTTAATGTAGATTTCTGGATGTTTTCAAAGCACAGAGTAAAGAAAAATAAAGGTAAACTAGCACAGCTTCTTCTGGTGACCAACGCACTTGTTTAGATGCTGAAAATTGTTTTTCCAGATTGTCAAAGGACATTTTAAAAGTGCACCAGGTGTTCAATTGTGCATAACATTTAGTTTCTTGCAAAATGGAGTTGATTGCTGTTCTGGCTGCTTTCCTGATTTTCATAGCCTTCATTAGAAGCATCTAATAAATAACAAGCTGAATCAGCATTTTGATTAAGGAGATTGTTCTAATAATAAATTAATAGGCTTTTTATTTTTGAGCAAAATAGCAGCCAGAGAACTCTTAAAGCTTTTGTTTCCATGAGCCTTATCTTCCCAGGCAAGTTCTGGAGCTCGCAAAATTCCTTCATTTGACTGCAGCAGGAGAATAAACTGCATTCCATGGCAGCTCTGCTATTTAATATTGCCCTTAAGAACAGAAGGCTCTAGCTGGAAGCTTCTAGAAAATCTTCTGGAATGTGCAGAACAGTGTAGGCTTATAAAACGAAGACCATTTATTTAAACAACAAAATCAAATCCAGCAACTAAATCCCAATGAAATCTCTGATTGGAATGAACAGAGGTGCACACTAGGACAAAGTACCGATGTGTTACCCCTTTGTTATTCTCTTGGTATTTAAACAGCATCTTAATAAAACAGCCTTTAAAAAAATACTGGCGAGAATATGAAGGATTTTGGGGAGTGCTATTAATGATCGTTTCCACTCATTCTGTCGCCATCACGAACCTTTAACAAGCTGCCCCCAGGCCAGAGCGAAGCTGTTTTTCCTGCTCTCTCTGGTTGAGAGTCCTTTGTGCCCCAGTGCTCCCGGCCTGCCTGCCAGGGGTTGGCAAAGCGCTCTCCCTGCTGCCTGCCAGCCCTGAGCTCAGACAGACAGACAGACAGACAGGGATCAGCAGAGCCCCTGCCAGCCCTGAGCTCAGCCGGACAGACAGACAGACAGACAGGGATCAGCAGAGCCCCTGCCAGCCCTGAGCTCAGCCGGACAGACAGACAGACAGGGATCAGCAGAGCCCCTGCCAGCCCTGAGCTCAGACAGACAGACAGACAGACAGGGATCAGCAGAGACCCTGCCAGCCCTGAGCTCAGCCGGCCGGACAGACAGACAGACAGGGATCAGCAGAGCCC
>VZRO01006332.1:293328-315089 GCA_013397915.1 Daphoenositta chrysoptera | reverse complement strand
CCGACAGACAGGGATCAGGAGAGCCCCTGCCAGCCCTGAGCCCAGCCGGACAGACAGACAGACAGACAGACAGACAGGGATCAGCAGAGCCCTGCCCGGGTCCCGGCCCGGGGGTGTCACTGAGAGCTGGATGTCACTGGGGCTGGCTGAGGGGGGTTTCCCTCTGCCCACTCCCAGCTCCGCTGCTCTTTTTCCACTCCCCAGGACAGGACCGCTCCCAGTGGATTTTCTGCCAAACCCGACCTTCCCTTCGGGCTGGGCAGCGGGGCCGGGAGGGGTCACCCCAGCCTGGCCCGTCCTTCCAATTCCCTTTCCCCTGGGAAAGAACGGAGGCTGTTTCGTTATCCTAACTCAAAACCAATCAATGGAATTAAAGTGAACTGTCACCTAACAGAAATGCAAATGTAATCTGCCTCAGTCATTTCCCTGCCCTTGCTCATCAGCAGACACCCTCAAAGAGCTCTCCGCATACAAGATTGCCTTCTGTTTATCTCTGTTTGTCTCTTTATTTCATCTCCTGAGAGAAGTGATGCCTCCTGATCCCTTGCACGCCCTACCAGCCTTACCTCAGTAATTTAAGAAGATGCTCAATGACTTTCACCCCAAAAAATGCATTAAATATTTCTGACACTCAGAGCAATGAGATGTTGGGCAAAAAAAAAAAAAAAAAAACCCAACAAATTACTGCTCAGAAAAATAGACTCTAAAGATAGAATATAGAGATAATCTTATTTCAGCTTATTAATTATGCCTTGTAAGCAATGAATCAAATCACTTTGCTGTATAATACAATTACTGCTGTAATTTGTAGTCATTACAGTTTGCACTGATGTATAATTGTGTAATTCATTTTCTGCAGGTTATTGGCAGAGAAGGTCTTAACAACTTCAGCATGGAGACTTCGGGTTTGCTGCGGTTTAATTTGCAGATCATTAGCACAATAGACCTAATAGCTTGTTGTGTCTACCCATCACGGAGTTATTTATGTTTGGATCAGGAACAAAAGAGAAAGATTAAGAAAGAGATTCGAGGTAGAGATGTTATTACCTGGTGCTGGTTTCCCCTCACAGTCTTCAGGTTCTGCTGCAGCCGCGCCTCCTGTCCCGAATTCCCTCTCTGGTCAGCTGCATCTCCTGCAGGTTGGCTGAAGGTGAGGGGGCTCTTCTGCCTGCAGAGAATTATTCCAATTAACAAGTGAATATCCTGGCATAGTCTTCTGCACCTGATTAATACGTTCATTACATCAATCGAGATTTGATTGAAACAGATTTTGAAGTGTCAACTTTCCCACCCGAATGGAGCACAAGAAGTGCTGTTCCTGCTGGCATCCTCCATGGAATAAAATACGACAAAAAAGTCATATTCCTGTTGTGGTTTTCTTCTGGTTCTGCTAAATGTATATCCTGGCTCTTATGCATGGTGGGTTTGGTTTTTTGAGGTTTTTTTTTTTCTTCTTCTTTTGCCTTTGATGCGTCTCTATAGTATTTTAAGAGTGATTAGTTTTACAATTATTCCAGCTCCTTCACAAATTACACTGATATTTTTCCTTATTTAGTGTCTCTCTTTTAAATTACAAAGAGGGGGGGAAAAAAGACAAAAACAAAAACAAACAAACAAACAAAAAACCCCAAAAATAACCAAAACCAAAAAAAAAAACATGAAAGAAACAACTTAAAAAACCACCAAAACAATCATTGCCTTTATGAATGCAGTCAGTGTAATACATATTGCAAAATATAGGCTATACAAGCCACCCACATAAAATACCAATGCTTTACCCTCATCAGGTAATAAATCACATTAATTTGACCACCTTAGGAGAACATTCCTAACTGAGAGCTTTAACAAGAAGTGTTAAAGAAAGAGAAGAAAGGAAAACTGGCTGCAAGGTTTTCTCAGGGTGCTGCTGCAGGACTCGGGATCTCCTGGCGGTGTTTCCATGGATTTTTGTTGCCATTTCCGTGGTACTTGAGTCCATTCCTGGCTGCAATGTGCCGTTATTACACTATTTCCCTTTGCAAATGGAAATGAAATATGTAGATAAAGTGAAAAGTAGATTAAATTAAATATGTAGATAAATAGATAAAATGAAATACGTAGATAAAGCAGCCCGAGCAAGGATTTCTGTGTTTGCAGCTGGAGGAGTTCTCCAGTGGCCGCTGCTGTCCTTGGCCTTCCCCTGCTCTCTGCAGGATGATCCATCCAGGATGGATTTTAGTGACCGGGTCCTTTCCTGTCCCTTCTCTCCTGCCCGTGCCTGTCCGGGTGCTGTAGAGCCTGCCAAAGGATCTCCTGGAGCCCTGGAGCTGTGACCGTGGCCTGTCTGAGCACTTCGGGGATATTGGAATATGGAAGAATAACTTCAAATTGCCTCCTAGACTGAAATATTTAGAATTTGAATGTATTTTACCTTCCATATTTTAAGTGCTTTGTGTGTTATTTTATGCCTCTGAGTATGGCTTTTCATAAACATTGAATATTAATGGTAAAATTGAAGGTTGGGGCATCTGGTGGAAGAACTGGCTGTGTTTGTAAGTTATTGTGAGTACAATTATTCATAATAAATGTAAGATGAAATTAAATGTGCCCACTGAGGCGAAGGGGGCAGAAAGAAAGAATCTTGGATTTGACCCAAGCAACAGCACCCAGGAAATTTGTATTCATGATTATGAAAAATAACACGTTCTGATTAAGCTGATACTGTGTGGAAGCCATAATTATTTTTCCACACTTCCTGCCATTATTGAAAATTTCTTTTAATTGACCCTTCTAAATTAGCCTGTTTTCATGCAGTCATAATTTCCATACCCTGTCTCCTGAGACTTACATACATCTTACACCATATTTAAGGAAAGTATAAGCAATTATATTCCTTACTCTTTGCACGTGACTTCTTTTTTAAACTACAGTTTAGAAAAAAAAAATCTTTTCAAAAGTTGCCATTAGGACCTGCAACCAAATAAAGTTCTTCCATTCCTTTCCTTGATACAAACTTTATCCTCAGAATGCAGAATTCAAATTGTAGAGCCTCAGAAATTCTTTGAAAAAATAATAATGGCAAATGTTGCTATGGTTACAGAGCCATTCCCATTTGCTTTGCTTTTCTGCCTTAGTAATGAAAGTGGAATGAGGGATTTTTATTCCAACTGTCTGTATGATGCTTTGTAGGGGAAATTCATATCCCACTAAATATTCTCCATTAATTTTTGAAACCAGAATGTTTTGGGGGTTGCTGTTTCTGAAGCTGTTTTTCCCTGTTTTCTTATTAAAGTTGATTAAAGACAAATATAATCTTAAGAGCTGCAGTGAAAGCGTGACTTTCACTCACAATTCCACTCGGATAAAGGACAGACTCAATTTCTATCCTTCCTCAGTCTAGCACCCCTTGGGTATAAAATACTGAGCTTGAATTGCCTTAATTTATTGAGTTACCTTATTCTCAGGAGTGACTGGCATTGAGGGGTTTTTTTAGGATTGAAGCACAGGATATCCTTAAGATTTCTCGAGCTCATGTGGAACAGATAAAGTAGTGCTCTGGGATGTCCAATTTTATCCCTCTGGGCTGCTGAGGGCTTTTTTAGTTGTAATTTTGTGATCAACTGGCAGTTCCTTGTCCTTCCCATAACACAAACCTCTGTGACCCCAGAAAAAACCTCAGGAGGCTTCACTTCCCAAGGCACCTTCCTTACTGACAAGTAATTCCTACTACGGCAGAACTTAAACGTGTGGGGAAAGTATTCAGATTTTCTTATCAACAAAAGCATCATCAGCAGCTTTTCCTGAGGATGAAAACCCATTCGGAAGCAGCCGCTTCCAGGGAAATGCAGCTGAACTGCTCTCCTGAGGACAATGAGGAACCTTTTTTAAGGTAGCAATGATGTGGCATAAATGAACCCTCCGAGGGCAGAATCAGCCATGCCCTCCCCAGGGGCTGTTCCAGTCCTGCTGAGAGAGATTTCCGGGAAAAGATAATGCAAATAAAGGCTGCTCTGCACAGAAACACGCCAGAGGTTGTTCGGGGGGCTCAGGGTTTGGGGGTTTTTTGCCAAAAACCCCATCTGGGATGAGAGCAGGGTTCTGTTTTGCAGAAGATGAAATCCTACACTACTTTTCCTCATCAGGATGGGATTCCCTGCTGGCTGTCTCAATAGCACGGACATGGCAGCATGGTCATCATTAAAGTTCTCTGATACTTTATTTAACAAAATCCAGTCCTCACCAGCTCACAGTTTTGCCAAGCAGCTGAGAATTTCCCCATTCTGAATGGCTTTTGGAGATTCCCAGACACACCCACGCAGAGCTCTATTCCCTCTGATGCTTTGCTCCAGTTTACTTTATTATTTCAGCCAAAGCAGTTGAGAGTTAACCTAAGGAAGTAGTATACTGGGGTTTTTTAATTATTGTTATTTTGGGGGATATTTTTAGTTTGGATTTTACTTTCCCTTCATTCTCTTGAGCCTTTGATTTTTGGAAAACTTCGACTTTGCTGCAGAAACCACATTCGATGGACTTTAGCACTTACCAGCCTTTGCTGCCCCCATGGAAACCTCTCCCCATTTTCTAAACCACAAAACTGAGAATTCCAGCTAATCCTTGGGCAGGTACATCGTTAAAGAAGCCCAGCCCTTCCCGAGTTATTTTCCCTGAGAGGGCTGGATATTGTCTGTTCTCTACTGTCTGTTCTCACCCAGCACCTGCATGTGCAGACTCTGAATGAACCCAGGCTCTCTGAGCAAAGGGAAAGCTCTGGGAATTTGGGAATTTGCCATCCTGGGGTGCCACAGCTGCCTCGGGCTGGAGGGAGGGCTCTGGGTAAGGGCTGGGAGCTCCCAGTGTTCCTCTGAATCCCTGCTGATGTGGGGAAAACCGGGCAGCATCTGTGTGTAAGGGACAGACGCCTAAAAAAGCAACAGCTGCTGTGACCCAGGGCTGGGAACGTCGCTGTGAGACCCAAAGAGCAGCAAAGGGCAGAGCAGTTTGTGAGGGGATGTAAAGCTGCTCAGATTGCTCCGATTCCATGGTGAGAAAGCTTTTCGTGGCAGCACAGAACTGCGGAGACAAGAGGAACTCTGATGTGCAGGCAGGGCTCGAGACTTCTCAGCAGTGTAAAGAAAGAAATAAGTTTTTCTTTTCGCACTGGCAGTTGACTGGGCTCTTGAGAAATGGGGTGGAATGCAGGAGAGGAATTGCAGAAATTTTAGAAATGGATGTTAAAGGCTGAGAATTCGAGAGGACTGCAGATGTGAAGGTGAGGAAAAAAGGGCTGAGAGGAGTCTGATATTTCAGGAGGGAGAGGTGGGGGACCCATGAGATTCTCAGGCTGCAGCTGACAGAATAAACATTAGGGAGAGCAGAATAAACTTCAGGAAAGAACACAGCAGAATGAAGCAAATTTCAGAAAGAAGAAAGAGTTTATCCACATAATTTTGTGGAGCCTGGATTTAGAGTTGGACAACATGAAACAAATGAGCTCCTAACAGTGTCACACCCAAAGTCACCCGTGCCAGAGAGGGGTTCGGGTTTGTCATTTGCTGCTGCTCCTACGGAATGAGTTAGATTATTATTATTATTATTAATTATTATCCTATGTTTAACTATTATTAATTATTATTATTTATCCTATGTTTATCCTATCCTGTGTGTCTTCAGTGAGAGTCAAATTATAAATTCCTTTAATCTTTTCAAATTATAAAGTAGCCAGAAGTGGTTTAGTCTGGAGTACAGATGATACCCACTGCTCAGAGTTCACACTGACTGACCCCAAAAGCACAGAAATGGGCTCTGGAGCCTTGGGACACAACTGTAGACATAAAAACTTGGCTGAAAACCCCTCCTAATATGCTTAAAAAACCATCAGTTTTTGTCCAAACTTATTACTGAAGCTTCCTTTAGCAATAACTGTTTCTGATTCTGACTTGCTAACACTCTGTCAAAGAATTTGGACACTGTGCAATATCATAATCTAGGAATATTTTAAAGATTCTGAGTAACTTGGTGCCTAAAGCTTCTTTGACAGAAAAAGTAACTTATTCGAGTTTAAGTTTTGTATTTCTGTGAAATTTATCTTCAAATATTTGACTGAAGTTTTGAGACGTCTCTCTTGATTTCGTGAGATGTGAAACATTTAATTAAAATTGCCTGGAAATCTAAAGAAAGACATGGAGAACTGGTTCAGATAACTTAAACATGGGGTAGGGAAAGCCTTTATATATTTGCATATTTTATTACTGGATATAAAAAGCAATTTTTCAAATAAATGCTAGTTCTTCTGAGCCTTCCACCCATTTATCTGTAGAAAGATCAAACAGAGTATGAAATTTCTGAATGCTCTGACTTCCTAAGCTGCACTAAAAATATTTTAGTTCTGGCTGTCCAATGTAAGTTACTGGAGGATGTTCTGTGATTTAATTGGTCTCTACTGGTTTTATGCTCAAAGGACAGTTTCTTTGAGATAGCTAGCAAAACTCTTCTAAGAAAAACAGCAATCAATATCTAAGATGGGGTTATTAAAGGAAAATGTTATCTTCTTTGTCTAGCTCAGTTTAAATTTTTATACATTTTTTTCAATTTTAGTCACTGAAATAATTTTTTAAATTATTAACACCGCTCTGTCTGTAATTGCATGCCCTTTGTTGTTTTGTGTAACTGACTTCAATATAGGATGAGAGTTACTGGAGTCTGGATTGATATCCTTTGCCATTTCCCAGACAGAATTCCCACCTTCCCCAAAGCCTGAACCTCTGAGAGCTGCAAGGGCAGCACGTGCACTGCTCCCACCCTGCACTGAGAGTTAAAGAAAGAGGATTTTAATGCCTTAAACCATCTTCCATTTAAAACTTCACATATGCTAAGAGAGGTGTCCCACTAAAAATACTCTATGCTGTCCAAATATGCCATTTTATTAAGTATAAATAATTTTCCAAGTCATTTTTTTTTCTAGGTTTTTATCGTTTACACCTGTAGATATCTAAAATTTGCCATGAGTTTGTGCATAATGGGGCTGGAGTTGTCTTTATGTCGTGCCCCACACATTCCCTGGTGTGAGAGCTTTGGTACACAAATTGTTTTAGATGTCCACACCCTGAAACAAAGAGTGATTACTGATATTGATTCTCGCTTAATACAAAGGTGATCACAGAATGGCAGACTCATTAAGGTTGGGAATTATCTCCCAGATCACCAAATCCAGCCTCTGGGAGATGTTTGAGTGGGCAAAGGGCCACCACAACCACTCGTTTTCTGAGCACAACCAGTGCCTGCGACTCCTCCACTTCCCTGGGCAGCTCATTCCTGTCAGACCACTCTTGCAATTAAGAAATTTTTCCTTATATCCAACCTGGTTATTGATTTTTACTTAAAAAAAAAAAAAAAATTAAAAAGAGGGTGATTATTGAGTGATTCTTTATCTAGTGGATCCAGCCCACTACGTACAGCGAGGGCTTGAACAGTAAGTTTTTAACGAGTGGAAATCAAGGTGTAGAAAGAGGGCAGAGGAATCTGCAGAACTTCAGACTTTGCTGGCAGGTGGAAACTCATTAAAGCTGCACATGCTTGAGGAGGTAGCAGATAAATTCTGCGCCGCTCTTGAGACAACGCTCACAGAAATGTCCCTGTTCCACCTGCCTGGGGAACGGAGAGCTCGGAAAGGAAAGCGGTTCAGCGCACGTTCAGCGCACAAACCTCCCGTCTCTGCGCCGCAAGGACGAAGCCCATTGCCTTGGAGATCTACAAACCAAATCTTTTCATGCCACGAACTGCTCCCAGAGAAAAGCACAGCTGTACAATCCCAGTTTGGCTCACAGAGAGGGCAGCAAACCGGCGGCTGACAGCAGGGCTGGCTCCCCGCTGCCGCCAGAGCTCCGCTGCAGGCCCTGCCGCCGACAGGCTGCTGCTGAGAGCAGCTTTCCTTGGAATTCTGCAAAGCTGCTCTGCACCCACAATCATGGAAAGGGGACACAACTATGGGATGTCGAACTTCCCATTTCAGTCCTGCACCTCGAAACAGAAAATATCCCTCTGCCCCCTCTGCTCCGGGTGCAGCTCTCTGGTGCTGCAGTGGGTGTGGGTTTGGAGCTGCACTGCAGGAATGTGGGCATTTGGGGGTGGAGGGCTGGTAGGGATTGCTTTTTTCTCTTTTTTTTTTTTCTTTTTGTG
Organism: Daphoenositta chrysoptera; assembly: GCA_013397915.1. Lineage (NCBI taxonomy): Eukaryota > Metazoa > Chordata > Aves > Passeriformes > Daphoenositta > Daphoenositta chrysoptera. Next base: position 306,935 of record VZRO01006332.1, on the reverse strand, counting down.
TTTATGGAAGCAAAGGCGTTGCTTTTGCTGCGTGCAGGCCCGGCTGCCAGCCACGGGTTTGGGGAAGGGCTGAAGGTTTGAGGCTCTGGAAGGGGGAGGGCAAGGCCCTGCTGGGATTGCAGTTGTTTTTCAGCCAGTGGCACTGGACACACACTTGAATAAATCCACTTTAATAATAGTTTGGAGGTTTTTAATTAAAAGTAAATTACAGCAATTCTTCCGCTCTCCCTCTCCTTGTGGAAGTAGATCAACTGATTGAACATTGTTTTCTTTTCTGGTCTTAAATTGCAATGCTTCATAACATCAACCCACCAGCAGAGCACTTAAAACTAAAACAACACCTTTAATTTGATTTTAGTTTAATCTAATTCGGAGGGATAAAGCTTAAATCTTATATAACACATATGGTGATCTTTATTTTTATCTTCTGGGAAACTTATACCAAGAGTTTGAAGCCGTTTAAAGCTTTAAACTGAGAATGATGTCAACCCAAAGATTGGTCAATACTGGGACAAAAGCTCATTTTTGAGCCTTCAGCAGATCTGGAATTGCTTTCATGAACTGACCTTTAGTTTTTTATTTTTGAGATATAAAGATGTGAGTGGCATCAAGATGTCAGTGTAGAAAGTTCTTTCCTCCACAAAAGCACAGCATGTTAAAATTGCAAGTGATCGAGGAGGCTTTTTTTTGTCATGTAGCAGGAAACATTCTCAGTGACTCCAGCATGGTTTTCCTCTTGTCAACAAGTTAATTTGAAGAAAAATAGCTGTGCTTCCAAAATAATAGTGTCTCCTGTCACAGAACTGCTGAACACTTGGTTCTGCTACAAGGATTTTTATTAGAGAGAAGCAAGACTAATTTACAAACATCAAGAAGCAGAATGTGATAAACCTGGCTGTGCTCGGATGTTTAGAGAATCTGCACTGTCAGTTTAGCTACAAATGTGCTGTGGCAGCCGGGAACACTTGCCAAACCTCACTGCAGCCAAATCCCACTTTACATTCTAAAAGGATTTCTTGTTTTCCTGAGGTGGACAAAGGTTATAAAGTCTGATTTGATGTAGTGTATGTCTCCATCATCTGGGTATTCAAAAAATAGAAGCTGAGGTCCTTAAAGTCCTTTGCAGCTATTCAGGTACATGGATTAGAAATGTACACTTAATTTTTTTTTTTTTTTGTTAGAGACATATGAGGGGTAGAGGGAAAGAATGAAGCAGCACCAGTTAGGGATTTAAAAAAATTTTAAGCTCACCCTAAAAAGCAATATATTGCATCTGTCCACTAGTTACACTGCCTATGAGCATTTTTAAAATTCTGAAAGCCCAACACCTTGTTGATAGTGTTTGCCTTGAAATGTGTATTGCAACTCACTTCGTTCACTATTTTGTACTGATGCAAAATATTATGAATGCATAATTGTCCCCACCATGGCTGGACATGAGTTTTGATAATGACAATTTCACAAACTTCTCTGACTCTGTCAGCACAGCCTTCAGTTATTTGCCTTGCTTTGTATTCTAATGAAGTCTGGAAACAGCTACGAGCACTGACAGAGCTCCTGGGTCTGGTTTTTTACGGCCTTTATCTCTCCTTTCCCCTAAGAAACACATCACTGTGGCCTCCCCGCCACCTCTGAGAAAACAAGCCATTACATCTCTCTCCTGGATATTTTTCAGAATCTCCACATGGACTTTTTTGTCATTGTTCAGCTCATAACATCCCAAGACAGCTCCTAAGGTATTGCCTATCACTCCTCGTGATGCAAACACTCGATGGCATTTATAGTGCAGAGCTGGTTTAATTTGTTTCTTCAGAAGCAAATCAGAGGATGTATTTTTAAACATAAGGACACCTTCTTGTCTCTAGCAAAAGATGGAGCTCTGGTGGCTGTGCTGCATGCAAATGAGGCTCGGCTCTGTAATTGGGAGGCTGAGCACAGGGTAATTATGACCTCTGAGCTGGATGTTATGTTTATTTGAACACATATGTATCCCCGTTACAAATCAGCACTAAATTATACAAGTCAAGGCCCCTTTGACTTGAAACAGCTGCTAAAGGCAGAATCAGATGCACAGAGACACCTGACAGAAACTCAGCCCTGGCGAGCTGTAGTGGGAGCTTTCAAACACCACGGAGTGCTTTTACCAATATTTTTGCTTTGACTTTTATCAGTGTAAAGGCATTACATGATTCCCTCTGAAAATAAAGAAGGGAAGATGAAATAAAAGAAAAATCTATATCTGAATGTATTATTTGCCTCAGAGAGCAGTTCATTGCTGCAGTGGTCTAACGAGCCACTCTGTGCTGGCACTCAGCTCTGGCTGCATTCTTGATGAAACACTTCTGCTCTCTCCACTCTCACACAGCATTTTTGTTCTGCCACACAAAGGCAGAGGATTTCACTTTTGATTCCACAAGAAAAGTTCGAGTGCGTTCAGAACTCCCAGCTTCAGCAGGTGCAGAGCAAATCTGCCTGGAGAGAAGGGGCCAGGGAAGGATTTCACAGTTCTGCAGGAGGGAGCTGCCAGCTGAGACTGATGTGGGGCTGGTTCAGGTGAGGGATCTCGGCCCTTGCTGGGTCCTTCCCTGTGCACTCAGTGGGAAAGTGTAACACTGCAAATAAAACTGCAAATAAAACTGCTGTACAGTGACTGAGGCAGTGAGAGAACGAGGGAGGGGAGAGGCTCAGGTAAAACCACGGCTGGAGTCAGAACCACAGAAAGGTTTGGGCTGGGAGGGTCCTCAAAGCCCATCCCAATCCACTCCTGCCATGGGCAGAGACACCTTCCACCATCCCATATTGCTCCAAACCCTGTCCTTGGACACTTCTCAGTTCTCTGGGCACCCTGTGCCAGGGCCTCACCACCCTCACAGGGGAGAATTTTTCCTAACATCTATTTCCAGCTTGCTCCCTTTCAGTTTGAAGCCATTCCCTCTTGTCCTGGCACTGGATGTCCTTGTAAAAAGTTTCTTGATGAAAGATATCCATGCAAAAATAATTTAGTTTTTCTCCTCGCTTTCTCAGTTTCTGCTAACCTGAGGTTTTCTGAGGGAGAAGCCAGGAATAGCCATTAAATCAGACCTAAGATCTTCCTTCTCTCACCCCTTAATGAATGCCATAAAACCCAGCCTGCTGGGTCTCTCATTATCAGGTAATCATGCTGGACCTAAAATAACTTCACTTCTGAAGCTTTATCAGAACCTGGCCTTTTCTTAAAACCTTTTAATAAATTGTCACTTTCTTATGAAACTTATCTTGGAAAAAGATCCAGCCGAGGGTTTGCCACTGGACTTTTCAGACATCAGCTATGATTGTGCACATATGATTGCACACCACTGCCCTCACAGCACTGTTTATCAACCAGCAATTCTGTGAAATCTTAGTTTTATTTTCAGCCACAGGCTTTTCTTCTGTGTAACTAAAAAGCTTTGGGATCTATAGATGCAGGCATGATTAATTAAAGCCCAGTGTATTTATGCCAGTATTTTAAACTTCTCAGCGGACCACTTAGATTTTGAGAGCAAATGTGTAAAATTCTCCATCTCTTTTCCTGCCAGCCTGATAACAGAGCAGCAGTTTCACGGCTCTGTCACTCCTTTCACATTCTGTTTACAAGAGCAGCCAGCCTTTTTTGCTTTATTCTTACTCGAACAAAAGTTCAAACCCGGGGACTGGTTTGTGGTTTCCTCGCGTGGCAGGAAAGAGAACCAAGCCCCGATTATTTCCCATGGGAAGACAGAGGAGAAAACAGAAAAGAATTCATCAGAAGTGCCCCTTTGGGGGACACCAGAGGTGTGTGTGTGAGACACCAGCCCTTCCTCAAAATCCTACTGCATCAAGAATCATCCTGAGATTATCTTGCTTAGCCTGGAGGCCAAGGACTGCCTGTAAGCATCCTTAGGAATATACAGGGGCTACAGCCATGCAAAGCTGTGCTGTATTTCCATTATTCATATTTTGCCAGTCTGTTTGATATGTAAGAAAAGCACTAAATTCCTATTCTTAGAAGTGTAGCTCACTCAAAATATTAGGAAAATTTGGATTTCCTCGTTTTATTTTGAAAAATATTCAGATTAGGTATCTTAATAAATGTTCCAATCTGATTAATTCCAGAAGTCATGACAAAAGACAGTACAAGTCCTGTGTCAGGAGCAAAAGTTGTCTTTTTCGTGTGCAAGGTGTGTTTATGTATATTTACAGTGTTGGGCTGAGCAGTTCTAGCACGACAGAAACAGGAAAACAGTGAATTGTATCTGAACCCCTTCTCTACAGCAGCTGGGACAAAATACTGAAGAATAAAACAGCAGCTGTATTTGTCCTTATCTCCTCATATTCCCAGAATTGCACCAGCCCTCACACGCTCCAAGCCCTGTGCAATAAAAATGGTACAACCAAGCTCTTTTTAATTTCCTGTTTCTTCAGAGTCAAGGAGTTTCTTCCCGATTGAGTAAACAAAAGGACACACTCCAGACACTTTCCCTGCCTTTGACCACCACCTTTTCCAGCTGCAATGTGACATCCAGGTCTCTTGGTGACAGCAGTGACCTCCCAGGCTTCAGCCTCAGCTGCTGAATCAAATTTGGGAGCAGAGGAAAAGGGGAATCTGTACCACCATGGCAGTAACCTGGACTTGGGTAAGCTCTGTGTTACACAGCTCCTGTGATTCACCACAGGAAGCAAAATGGACCGAGAAAATACAAATAAACACCTGGGAGATGTAACAGTCTCAGGATAGATGGCATTGCCCATGCACCACCAAAATAAACGGAGTCTCCCCAGGAGCCTGGCAGTCCATCATACTGCAAACCCAGAGCTGAGGAGGAATTTCTGTGTGATCCCTACAGACACAGGCACTGAGGAGGAATTTCTGTGTGATCCCTACAGACACAGGCACCTGCAGGATTCCCTGCATCGCCCAATGCAGCGCTGCATTGCTGGAGGCCACTGTGTCCTGTAAACCTCCATTAACTGATGCATCTTATTTTAAATCAATAAATTTTGTCTGACTCCTTTTCCTCAGAGGCAATGCTGCTTCCTCACTGTCTAACAGCTAAAGAAGCAGTTTCCAGAGTAAATTCATTCCGGGACATGTCATTTATACCTGTTCTTTGCTGAAAATCAAACAACAACTAACCAGTGAAACCAAAAACCCCCAACAATCCACCTTTTCTAGAAGGGAAGCTCTCATTTTCAGGCATTTATCACTTCATTCCCTCCAGAGTCTACTTTGGGATGCAATTTTGCTGTTAATTGTCTGTAGCTGTGGTGGGTCAGCCTGGGCTGATGGCCAAACTCCCACCCAGCTCCTGGCTCACTCAGCTTTCCCCTCAGCTGGACCAGGGGTGGGTGAATGGGAAGAACACAAGAAAGCTCAGGGGTCAAGAGAGAGACAAGGAGATTGCAGCAAGTACAGCCAGTGCAGCCCTGTCCGTGTGTAGAGTTCACAGAGAATTGTTATTTTAACCTGCCACAGCCAGAGCTGCAGTTGGATCAGTCTTTGTTATCAGCTTGTCAGCCTCCTAATAAATACATTCCATCATCTCGGTGGGAGTTTGAGTCGTTTAGATGGTAATTCCTGCTTCATAGGTATGTTCTACACCAGGTGCCAAATATACTCATCTATAGTACTGCTGGTGATGGATTTTAACACTTTTCATGTCCCTATACTTGAGTGTGGTTTTATCATGTAGGAAGTATCTGAATTTAAATTTCTATGTCCCGTCTATGCAGGACATCTTCCTCTTGAAACCTGAAAACATTGCTGCACTTCTGAAATGTGACAGCAAGACAAAGTGACAGAAATGTATCTCAAGTCCAATTAAACAGTTTTTGAGCAGTCTAAGCTACCATTGAATGCTTTTTATCCTGGGCTGTTTGTGAAGAGTCCTATGATCTTGGTGGTGTAGTAGAAGTGATTTTAGAAATTTTTTTTCATATCAACTTCAGATATTCAGGACGTTTCTCCACAGCCTGGCAGCCAGCTGCAAATTGCTTTGCAGTTGTCTCTCCACCCTTACAGATTGGCCTTCTGGGAGGGAACAGGGACTAAGTGAGAAGATGGCATTAATAAAAGCTAGACAGGCTTTCCCACATTTCGTATGAAACTCTCAATCTACACAGTCTGGGCCACCTCTTTTCCCCAAGCACTTCTGGAAGTTTTCTATCCATTGTGCTGTAAATCTGTAACAAGGAACAATAATTTTAGCTGATTTTTTAGTTATTTTCATGAGCATGTGTATAAATCTGGCATAAATAAAGAGAGAGATTTGAAACTATTTCTATAACTTTAAGGTGTTTTTGAAGAATTGTTTGAGTAATACAATCACAAGTTATGGCTTTGGTTTCTGGCTTACAACACTGAACACCCCACTCCAGGTGATTTACAAGTGGGGAAGGAAAAAAAAAGTGGGAAAAGAGAAAAAAAAAAAGTTTGAAACAATAATGGGATGTTTTGAAACAAAGACTAGAGACACTTTAAAGAAAAAAAAAAACAAAAAACAAACAAACAAAAAAAAATAGGCAATATTTCCCAATTTGAAAAAGACTCCCCAAATATTAAGAACTAGGAAAGCTGAGGGAAGCCTGCAGAAGCAGAAGCAGAAGCAGAAGCAGAGGCAGAGGCAGAACCAGCCCTCCCAGCCCAGCCTCGAGGGCAGGACAGGTTTCCTCTGCTGCCAGGGGCTGCTCACAGCTCCCCATCACTCTGGGCTCCAGATGTGTTTATTTCAGAAAGGACCATAAAATGCTGGTGCAGCTGACATTTCACCTTCCACAGGTTATTTTTTGTAATCAGAGGTAGGTGGAGTTTAATTAGGTTTAATACAATGTTGGTTTGGGTTTTTTTCACTGGAGCACGGTGATTGTCACCTGGCACAGTGTGTGCAGCACAGCTTTTACCTTCTGGTCTGCTCAGGAATTGTGAGATTTCTACAACAGCAGAATTTGATGCAAAGACATTGGGCTGGGGCTCACAAGACCTGAAATTTATTCCTCACTCTACTGCTGACCTCCTGTGTGCCTTCCATAAAAATCCCTTCAACCCCTCCTTTCCACTGACACTCTGTGCTGTAACTTCCTTATCCAGGTGCTGACCCCCAGGGCAGTAAAATGCCTTTATAATTGGAAGTTGGGCTTTTTAACCTCCTCAGAGTAAACATCATCACTCTTCCTCTCCAACAACCTCTGCATCAGTTCAGCCCTGTTGAAACCTTGATCCATAGGTAGCATATTAAAATTAAATAAACTTCAGTAGCAAAATTCAGGGCAAACACCTGATAATTCCTATGAAGTGCAAAGTTTTCAGTGGTTCACTCCAGAGCCAGCATCAAACTCTTCCCATCTACTGGAATCCTAAAGGGAATTCTCAGCACAGGAAACAAGGAATTAGAAAGCAGATTGAAATACAGACCAGCCACTTGTTTCCAAGTATGGTCCTTTTTGGACCAGAATAAAAACCTTCTCTGTGGCTTATTCATGCACGATGCCTCTCAATTTTTGGATTTGGAGGGAGGGTAGGAGGGACAATGGAAGAAAGACTCTCAGACCTAAAGATTTCCTTAATAATGACCTGATAAAAGAAAATGTATGTTTCTAGTAAAAGGTCTGTTAATATCTGCTGTGATAAAATAGCTTTGTATAAGCAATCATAAAAGCTCTCATTTCCCTTCCTTTTCTATACAATGATTGTTACAACTTTGCCATCCTCTAAGCCAGAACAAGTAGAAAATGCAGAGAAGGCAGTAAGAAAAGAGATGTGAAATGATGAATTGCATTCAGCACCAAAAATATGTAGGGAAAAGAGTTAGAATGGCTGTTAGAGAAATCATATCATGAAAGATAAGAAAGCTCACAGAACATCAGTCACTCTTACTCTGCATGTTTGCTGGCACAGTCAAGGCAATAAACAACACATACTCTTCCATTTGTGTGGGACACAAAAGCAGGATCTGAAGAAAAATAACAGGAGAGCCCTAGAAGGCAGTCAGCTAAAGTGAAATAGATTCCAGTGCTGCCTTTGCAGTGTCCTGCAGCCTTTGCAGAAGTTTTTTCCTCAAGCGTTAGCAATGGTAGAACGAAGCTTCCTGAAAGTCTTTGTGTTGATCCCCACAGTGTTCAGATGATGTTGTGGCCTGGCCATAGCACCCAAAACTCCCAGAGGGATGTGTTTAAAACAAAAAGCTACGAGCAATTCTCCCAAAACTGCTCCTTCCTGCACTCCCAGACCTTGTCACACGCCACTGGAGCAAGCACGAAGAAATGCAGAGCCCCAAGGTCTGTCAGCAGTTTGCAGTTTGCTTCTGCAGCGGGTTAAAGCAGAGGAGCACGAAATTCATCTCTCACCTGCGAACCGCTGCAGGCCGTGCTCACCCCTCACTGCACACACACTGCTTGTTTAAGTGAATTATGATCATGAAACTAATCATCAGCTTGGCATGGTAACGCTTAATTGCTGGAAGAAGATCTCTCCCAGGGGGCTGGGTGGCTGCCTGGGTGGCAGCAAGAGTCTGTCACCAGGGTCCTGGCACGACCCTTCCAGCTGGGTCGGGGGAGCCTCCCAAACCCTGTTGGCACAGCAGGGCTCCAGCAACGCTCCAGAGACCTGGGATGGCAAAAGGCAGAACTGAGGGTCCTGCCTTCCTCCCTGCTCTGAGCTCACTGCTGAGCACAGTGCCACGGTCTGGGATTCCCCTTGGGTCAGCTGGGGTCACCCAGGGCACATCTGATCTCTCTGTGCACCCCCAGCCTTGACAGAACTTACAAGTCCAGAGTTTAATTAAAAAAAAAAAAAAATTAAAGTCTTAGTGAAGAATATTCATTTTAAATTGTTTGCTCTAAGCCTGCTATTTAAACTCACCAACTTTGAGCAACCTTTTTCAGATTTTAAAGAGAAGCAGACTTCACTCTGCAGGAGTTCAACCTGCAGCTGAGGGGGGAGAAGGGAAGGGGTGTTATCAGTATCTGCCACTATTACCAAAAATTTCCACTGCCAAATTCAGAATACCTTAGGTCTGAAGTTTTCTGAAGGACAAAGCACAGACCCTGGTAATTTCCATCTCTAAAGTCTGTCTATTCTTTGCTGTGTAAAAACTGAGGTGCATCCAGAATGAGGACTTACCTGTGAAAGCATGGCAATTAGTTCTGCATGAAAGCAATCAAGTCAAATTCAAGAAGAGGAACAAGCTCTTCTGTCTGAGATACTGTCCCAAAAGACCCTCCTTCCAGAAGGATGATCAAGAACACTGGGAAATATTTAACAGCAAAGGAATATTTTATTTGAGAAATAAAAGAGTGGTCCTCAAACTACCCAATTTTTTGGTCTAAAGGGTTAAAAACCAAACAGTAGAACAAAACTTTAAAGTGCTAGGTCTGGAAAAAATGGAAATGAGCTGGAATTTGTATTCTGAAGAAGAACTAAAGTAGAGCAAGAGAAGAAAACAGCTGCTTGAGGAATACAAACGCTAAATTTATGAATGCAAGAGAGGACAGTATGATTAAGCTGTTTAATGTACTGTGTAAAGCTCCAGAACTGTTGGCTTAGTAAATTTAACCAGCAAGGCTAAAAAACCAATGAGTCCAGGCTGGACTAAGTTCATCAGTGGGTTACCTTCCCACTCTTTTTGATTATTTTTGAATTATTTATTTCCCCCCTCATGCTCAAGCCTGGAAAATCTGTATTGCAATAGAGAAGGGCCTGAAAGTCCCAGTGGCAGTGGCAGCCAGGGGCGAGTCCCAGGTGATGGTGGCACCCTGTGTGTGCCCCTGGCACCGAGGGGACCTCGGCCTGAGCCCAGCTCACAGGGTTTGCTCACCACAACAGCGACCACAGCATTTAAATATTTACTGCATTCTTATCCACTTCATCTCTAAACGGCTCCTTCAGAAAGCAACGACGAGCAGAAATACTAAAATTTTACTTAGAAGAGAAAACAGAGATTTTATTCCAGGAGTGAAACAAATGTAATGTCACCAGAGAAATCCGGTCACAGGGCTGAAAGGGATGTGGGCATAGCCATATGCTTGCCATCAAATTTTAACATCACTTTCTCATTCTTATTTTTTGCTTTCTGTCTCCAATATGGTGGTTTTAATCACACTCAAGGCAACAAAAAGTTAGCCTACACATAATAATGTATAGGTTAATATAATATTTTCTATTCTTTATATATTTTGTCTGCTACTTGCCCTCAAACCAGCTGCAGTGGGTAAAGGAAGAAGGGGAATTTTGCCACTCTGATAATGTACAGCTGTTCTGATTATCCTGACAGGCTCTGTACCAGTGGCAGAGGCCTGGCTAGAATTAGGGTCAGCTAATGAATACAAAAGGCTACTGAAGCCTTTTATCCCTATAAACATATTTATGTTTACACACAGCACACCTCGCAGCACTGCACCAGAAACACAACCAGATGGACTTTAACACTTCCTGAAGAACAATTTCTGCTCTCACAGCCACCACACACTCCTACAATCACCAAGAGTGAAATTTGGATCACTGAGTATTGAAAGGGATCCGTGTATGCCTGGAGGAATAATTCACTGAGGAGTGCTAGACTGCTCGTGACATCAGCCAATAACTGGTCCTCTCAAGAGAAAACGCTGTGGAGAACAAATGTCATTTCTCTGCAGGGAGTAAATGAGCAAAACCCTGCTCTCTGGGACTCTGCCTCCTTGCACACTGCAGAGCTGAGCTCCCTGGCTCGCTGTGTTACCCACGCTTCAGTGAGAGCAGGAGAGCCCCGGTGCTCCTGCCTGGAGGACTGAACAACCTTGAAGCCATTCCAAGTGGAGTTAAGCCTCGAGAAACCTCACAAAACCTCCTAACGATCAAACATGACAACAGAGTGCATCTTTCCTGCAGAATGGATAAACGAAGTGCTCAGCAGAGGGGATGAGCTTGCACACAAATCCACCTCTTTTTCCACGGCCCCACAATGTGCAGCACAACAGATCCATGGAATCCTAAGTGAAGTTATGGCAGCTCCTGGCTCCTTCCACCTCTTTTTCCACAGCCCCACAATGTGCTGCACAACAGATCCATGGGATCCTTTCTAAGTGAAGTTATGGCAGTTTCTGGCTCCCTCCACCTCTTTTTCCACGGCCCCACAATGTGCTGCACAACAGATCCATGGGATCCTTTCTAAGTGAACTTATGGCAGCTCCTGGCTCCGTCCACCCTCAGCAAAGATTAACCAGTACAAAGTGCCATCCTCTTTCCATTGGCTGTAGGCAAAAATCTAAAATTAAAACCATTTTTTGTGACTGTTTGCTGAAATAATCAGTTTTATTCTTGTTTACAATTACTCCAGAACATAAAAGAAACTGCTGGATACATTATCAGTTACACACTGCTTGCCAGTCTCAGCTATTTATGATGCTAAATTATACAGCCTAAGTACAAAACCAAAAGTTGCCAAAAATCAGGGAATTTATAAATTGGGAAAGCAGAAGAGGTGGGAGGGATAAGCTAATGCCATTAGAAGCAATGGTTAGCCTCCTTCACCAGGATAATTCCATGTGCTCTGAAACAGGTAAATAATCAATAAATTTCATCCAGTTGAATATAATTTTGCAGACACTATCCTGTGACAGCTACTGTCAAGCAAACAATTACTTTTTTGGTCCTACTGTAATGATTTTTGCTTGCAGGATGAGTCCTAATTTCCAAGAGTATCACAAAGTGCAAAAAAACCATTTTGCACATTTTCATTTGGATTGCAAACTAAGCAAGGTGCTTTTATACCGTGTCCTACTTCTTCCTAATATATAGGCTCCCTCTATAACTACTTATCTTAAGATTTTAATTTAAAAGCTAATCTTCTAAAATTAATATTAATTAATATTAACTAAAATAGCGGTTTTTGTATTTCCCTACCACCCTCCACGCTCTCAGCTCCAGGTTTTCAGCTGGAAGGGCCTCCAGCCCCACTGCAGCTTCCTCCCGGAGAAACAAATTTGTGCCAGCTTGCGGAGCAGCCCCGGCGCTGCTCGGTCTCTCAGAACTCCTCCATCTGCGTGCCCATCACCCAGAGAACCAGATGCTCTCGGGGTGCCTCGCCCACCCTGCCTGGTGCATCCATATCCAAAATCTGCTGCTGCCGAAGTGCCCTGCAGGCGAAGGCAGCCCCTGCCCCGCAGAGCCCTCGGTGTTATTTCCCTGCTCAGGTCTCACTTTCGTGAGAAAATGAAATCACTCCTTCTAACACTTGATTAGCGTTCTAACAAAAACGAATAGAAAGCAAACGTTTCACCCAGGAAGGAGAGCAGCTCAGAGATGGGGCAGATTCCATCAGAGTGACAAGTAAAGGTTTCTGTTCACATCTCCAGATCTGCCATTTCCATTGGTTTTCCACTGACAGGCATTTAGGTAACTCAATTATTTTATTATTGAAATTAGATAATGAGATAATTATATAAACTTCCTTTCTAAGCTCGTACATGCTCCACTGACACAGGTTGCAGAAATTTCCTGCCAAGAATTTGATGATTAAATGAGAACTTGCTTCAGCAGAGATGCAGAAATGCCCTTGATTCCTTGTTACACATCTGTGCAGTTCTTTTTTAGTTAAACACAAAGTTTAATACATAGGATCTGAATAAGCAGCTCATCATTTTCTAAAATATTTGGCTAGTAAATATTTCCTTAGCAGAAATATTCTCTTTTAACAAAGAGTTTTGTTGAAAAAGCTTCACTTTTATTTTCATTGTGCTTTACTATGCACAGCAAATCAGTTTTTAATGAAAGATAGTAATAATATACTTACAGGTCACATAAGGCAAAGGACTGTGTTTAATGAATAACATTTGGACAAAGGTACCAATGCATTTCAGTAGCTAAATTTCCAGTAAGATAAACACTCCATCACTTAAATATCAAAGCTGCTGCCTTGAGCAGCTATTCACTGCTGGGACATCTGTGGGAGCTGAAGTTGCTGCTTCCCAACTGTTTGTTACCATTACTCTTTTGCCAAAAATTGCCAGTCCCACAGAAAGTGGTGCTGCTCAGCCAGCAGAATGCACAAAACCAGGATCCCCTCATCTGTCTCAGTGGAGCATCAGCCAAGTTAACTCCAATCCAACGGGTCATGCATTGTAGTGAATCAAAAGGAATGGAAGGATTCCTTCTAAAGACTACATGTTCAGCATCACATACGTTTTGTAATACGGTAAAAATAAATTTAATGATCAACAGAACTGCTCCAGTCCTGAGCCCGTTCCATGGGCTGCAGCTGTTCACGAGCTGCTCCAGCGTGGGTCCCTTTCCATGGGATGCAGCCCTTTGGGAACAGCCTGCTCCAGGCTGGGAGCCCTGCAGGGCCACAGACCCTGCCAGCAAACCTGCCCAGTGTGGGCTTCCCAAGGGGACACGGCTTGTCCCAGGAATCCACGGGGACACAGCTCGTCCCAGGAATCCACGGGGACACAGCTTGTCCAAGGAATCCACGGGGACACAGCTTGTCCCAGGAATCCACGGGGACACAGCTCGTCCCAGGAATCCATGGGGACACAGCTTGTCCCAGGAATCCATGGGGACACGGCTTGTCCCAGGAATCCATGGGGACACAGCTTTTCCCAGGAATCCATGGGGACACGGCTTGTCCCAGGAATCC